>PVJS01000947.1:0-22305 GCA_004027185.1 Glis glis
CGGGTCTCACGAAGTTGCGGAGGGCCTCACTAGGTAGAGACAGAGAGAGAGAGACAGAGCGAGAGAGAGAGAGAGGAGAGAGGAGAGAGAGAGAGAGAGAGAGAGAGAGATCGCGCGCGTGAACAAGCGCACTGAGGCTGGCCGCGAACCCGGATCCTCCTGTCTCCGCCTCCCAAAGTACTGGGATTACAAGCGTGCACCACCACGCCCGGCTTCTATTTTCATATTTTTAATCACACTAACTTAACTCAAAATCTTTTAGTGAATTATTTAATTGTTGTTGCTTAATTTTATTCATTTTTTTGTCTGCATTTGGCTAAGTTTCAATTTGTCAGTTTTGACAGTAGTATGTATATACATACTACTGCATATAGGGATGTGTGTGTGTGTGCACATCATTTACGTATCCACTTTCATACTTAAACCATAGCCGAGGATCTCTATAGTAAGAGGAAGTATGATGTGGAATACAAATTAATCTTAATTTAACATGAATACTTGTGGATTTTCTTAATTTAAAATAATGCTCGCATAAGCAAGACACTAGTATATATCAATTTTAAGGGTCCTTAATTACAGAAGGAAGTTAAACAAAGAAATTAACATACAAGATGTTACATTTAACTCAAAGACAATATAGCTCATGCTTTTTTTATAGTTGGAATTTTTAACCAACGGTACTTCTTCAGAGCAGAAAAAAAACCTTCATTTTCAATAAAAATAAAAATGCTAGAATTAAATAGATTGATATCTAATTTTATGCCTTCATTTATATTGTGCGCAAAATTATCTTAAATATATGTTATAAATGAAGTGGCTTTCTACCAAATTGGGCCTTTTCATAGTGGAAAATGTTAACATAAATTGTAGCATAAATCACTGCCTCATAGAATACCAGAAGGCGCATATAAAAACCCATATCTTTACTGCACATATTTCCCATTAACCATAATCTATTAGTAATTGAAGTTCATTACAAATTCTTGTAGACTTTATTGCTATCATGCTGCATGACATACCGAACCTGGCTTGCATAACAAGAAGTCCTTGCTGGGAAATATCCTATTAACGATGACAGTGCATTTGTCATTGTGATAATAAACCCAAGAGCTGCCCGTAGACTATAAATTATCAAGGCGCCATTTGTGCTGCCCTGGCTTGAAGGTTTGTCGGTGCTTCCATTTTAAATCCCTGGTTCTCACTGAGTTGTAACTCAACTATAGAATCTGCAGGGAGCTGCAACTTTGCGTCCAAGGACTCAGTGCAAGACTATTTTTTATTTTTTTGAAACAACTCTTAAGGATGATTTACATTTTCCAACCAGAAAGAACAGAGGTCTGCTGTCTTGAGCCAAATAGTGTTGGAGGGGTCTCTAAAACATAATCATCTCCCACCAAGAAAAATATGTGTGAATCTGGCCTGGGATACCTCTAGCTATTTACAATCAGAGTTTATAACAGTCCTATTTTTGTGCCTTAAAATGGCATTATTTAATTTTCAGAGGGGAACTGGATGTAAATGTCAGGCATTCAAGGCAACTACATATGCCAAGCGACTTTTCCTTTCATGCGAGAACCCCTCCTTCCATCTCCTCAGATCAATAATGTGAAAAATGGGGAGAATTTACACAGAGCAGTGAGAAAATATTACTGTGAAGGAAGAGGGGCATTTGAGAAGCAGATGTAAATTTGAAACAGAAATAGTCACAACTGTGCAAATAGATGTGCCTTTGGCTTGGAGGCAAGCTTCAGCAGTCTGTGACATTTCTCAGCCAAGGAGCTGGAAAACAGCAGGACCAGAAAGCGCTTTCTGCATTACATGACATATTGATTCCATGATCTTCAATCTTTCTTATTTACCTCAAAATAGGGTTGCAGATGATCACAGGTACCTGAAAAAAAATCCTCAATTTCCATATAGTTCTATGTATACACTAACAGTCACCCCAAACTCACAAGCCTTGGGGCTCTGTAGAAGGTGATTGATTGACAGGGGATCGCCTTGTTTGGACACTGGTTGTGTGCAAAACTGGATGAAGAGTACAGTGGGGAAGCTAAGAGTGCAGAAGAATGGCTCTAGTGCTCATAGAGGTTACTAAGTCAGAGGGAAGAATGATGTGTGATAAAAACAAACATAATATAAGGTATAATGAGATGTGAATGCAGTATTTAACTATAGGATCTACTTGAGGGAATTTGAAGCAATTGGTTCTTACTAGAGGAGTGAAGAAACAGATTGTATAGATAAGACACACTTGGGCAGGACTTTGAAGAGTTCCATCTGTTTAGAGACCACTCTTCCCCACCCCTTTCCTGGAATATGTCACAACGGAAAGAAAAAAATTGATTCCTACTGTAGGAATGAGCATTAGTTGGGGTGGGATAGAGTAAATTATACTTGCCCACTTCTAAAAATGACAAATAGAAACAATGGCTAGGTGTAACAATTGCATAGTGGATAGGAATGAGAGAGTGGGAAACAACCAAAGTGTGGCAGAGGAACAAATCTATTTTACTTCAAGGAAACATCACCAAAATCCGTCTGGGTCCTCCCAGCCTCCTTTCAATGGGATAGTGGGTTTTGGGGTTTTCTCAATCATTAAGTGGAAGAAAGCAGAGCAAATGTGCCCTTTTATTGACTTTATTCACAAAAGTATTCAAAGAAGATGTTATAGTTCAGGCAATATTAGTTCAAGCCTTTGCATACCAAATTTAATGGGAGGGATTAGATGAAAAATCCCAGATCTGTGTCCCAGGCTCTGTGCTAAGTGATATAATCTGCATTTTACTGCACCCCTGCAAATCTTGAAATTGCTTTCATATTTCCATTTTACAAAATAAACTTACACTTAGGCAAGTTGTAGAACTTAAGACAGGTGAAGACTTGCCTAATAGCAAGCAGCTATCAAGTGGCCCATTGGGGACACAAACCCAGGTCTATTTCACAGCACAGGCTATGCCCTGCTCTCCTGTTCCTCACCTCTTGTTCTCTTTTAATTATCCTCAAGTTGTAAATTAGAAATTGGGATATCCAGTTCCCACCCTCCAAAACTTAGTTCCTATAACCAATTATGCTTTAAATATTCTTCTCTTTTTTTCAAGCCCAAGTAATTTGATTGACTTTTAACACATATCATTGTACTTTAATTGTATTCTCAAATATAAACAGAAATAACTATTGAGGAGGATGTGGAGAAATAGGAACACTTATACACTGTTGGTGGGATTGCAAATTAGTATAGCCACTATGGAGATCATAGTGTGGAGGTTCCTTAAAAGACTGGGAATGGAGCCACCATATGACCCAGCTATAGCAATCCTGGGGATCTTCCTAAAGGAATTGAAGTCATAATATTAGAGGGATACATGCATATCCATATTTATAGTACCACAATTCATACTAGCCAAACTATGGAACCAGCGTAGGTGTCCATTAACAGATGAATGGATTATGAAATTATAGAATATACACATGAAGGAATTTTACTCAGTCTTAGCCATAAAGAAGAACACAATTTTGTCATTTGGAGGAAAATGGATGGAATTTGAGCATATTATGCTAAGCGAGATTAACCAGTCACAGAAAGTGAAGGGTCATATATTTTCACTCATATGTGGAAGCCAGAGAGAAACTGGAAAACAAAGAGGATTTCATATAAATGTGGGGAGATACTAGTAGGATAGTGGAAGGGTATTTTGGGATGGAGATGGGGAAGTGAAAGGGAAGATCTGATGATGCAAACAGTTTGAATAATCATTTGTTCATATATGAAATTATCAATATCAATATTAATATTGTATATGGGAAAATGGAGTGGAGTGGGACCCACAGGAAAACACACAAAAAATGCTGTGTGCATGTGTTTCTGTCACATTGAACCTCACAATGGTGTTTGATTACAATGCACTAATACAATAAAAAATATGCTAATTGACAACCCAATATCCTAAGGTTAAAAAAAAATCCCAAAGACAGTGAGTTTGTGTTTCACTGAAAGCCAAAAGAGTAAACTATTATTGTAAAATTATTGGTTCTACCAGCCAGCTGTGGTGGCACACAGCTATAATCCCAGTATTTGGGAGGCTGAGACAGGAGGATCACAGCTTTACATCCAATCTCAGAAACTTATCGACACGATCAGCAACCTAGAAAGACTCTATTTCAAAAACTAACCAAAGAACCAACCAAAAACAAAACAAAACAACAACAACAAGAAAAGATTATTGGTCCTATCAAAATTAAATTATGTTGTCTTTGACTTATTTAGAACACCATCAATAATTCAAGATCCACTTTTCATTTGATAATATTTCTGATCTCTAGAAGAATCAAGTACATAGTGCTTTTCCAAGTCCAGATGAAAGTATTGCCTTCCTTAACTTCAGATTCCAATCTGAATTGGGATCTTTGCCATTTGGTGATAGATATCTGTTTCTTCACTAGTTTTCCCCTACTTGCATTCTAGTGCTCTAATAAATCACAGACTTTTTTCCTCTCAAGTTTTATGTCTTTTTATAGTGGTGAACATGGCATTCAGAGTCCACAGAGAACTTAAATATTCTCTACAAATAGTGTAGGGTCATTTTGATTCCAAATATTTGCCCAGGCAATAGTTTGCCATTTGGAACCAACCTGAAAGCCAACAAAAGCATGATGAGCCATCTGCTCATTCTGTCTTTCTCAGTCTCAGGAATTTAAAACAATTATTTCCATTCATATCACACCTTTTTCTGTCAAAGCACTTACTGTTTGTTGTACATATTATTTTATTTATCAACAAAAGCTTTCTTCCAAAAAAAAATGGATAGTTCAGAAGGAAGTAAAAACTTACCATATGTTTTATCCAATGTGAACAGCAAAGTTTTTCCTCATGGGGAAACCAAAGAATAAGGGTATAAAGTGCCTTACCCCAGGGAAAAAGTATATGACTTCAGTACACAGTGCTTTGTTTACCCTGTCCTGGCCACATTCCCATGTCCTCATGAGTGAAAAATGGTTTGAACTCAGAATAGGAGAGTAATTGGGAAAACAGGAATGTTAGACATGAGAGAGGACTCTTGCTTGTTGTTTGAGATTGGGGAAGAACACATATGCCCAACTCTATGCCAAATATGTGAAGATCTGATATAGTATGTATGGGACTTCCACCTTAGGTGAAGCCAGGAAGGCAGCAAACCTCATAGAGAATTCTTTCTGCAATCATAGGTAGCTACTACAAAGGTAAACTATCGCTTCTGACTAGTATAGCCAAACCTGTAAGACAGAGCAACAGAGAATACCACACCCCAAAGTATACTGGCTGGAGAGTAACTGAGTAGGCATTTCAAAGATCCCCATCCCTTCTACCCACTGCCATCTGTTTCAGTAAGCATTCTCACAGCCATAATCCAAAATACCTGACCACCACAACTTAGAGGAAGGAAGATTTACTTGCTCACAGTTCTGTATTTGTCAGGGGTTCAGTCTGTGTTAGTCCAGGTTACATCTACAGAGCTCAGGGCATGGCGGCAGGAGGCAGAGAGAGAGAGAGAGAGAGAGAGAACACAAGTGCTCTGCTCTCACAACATGGAGGCTGGAAGCAAAAGAGAGAGAGACAGCAAGGGGAGGAGGGACCATATGTAATCCCCAAGGCTACACCTCCAGGGACCACTCAACAGCAACCAAGTCGTGCCTTCAACATGGCTGCCTTATCTACATGGGGCCGAGGGGGACATTCGAAATCCAAACCATAACACCATCCAAATGGGTGTTTTGCAAAGTAGATAGGTGGCCGCTGGTCCTCAACAGATCTCACATTTGTGAGGAGGAGTCACAGCCCTAGAGGTCTGCTTGGGTAGGGGGATTGGGAGCAGGAGAGAGTAGCATGGGTGCCAGTGATTACCTTGCACTTCTGACAAAGATCACAGCTCTCTAATTTTCATAGTACTATCGCTGTACAGATTAAACCTAAGCAGAGGCGCTCCCTCAGCAATCAAACCTCATCTCCCCAACCTTATGGCATTCACACTAGAGAGAATGGGGAGAGAAACTGTTTCTGATTTTGACATTTACTTGAAATAACTGAGCAATATTTTATTTGTCTGAATTAACCTGCAAAAGACTGGATTATATTTTCCACCTTTAGGTGAAAATGAAATTAAAAGCGATAGAAAGTCTGATTTGTGAAAAAATAAGGTAAAATTTTGCTTTTGTAGCTTTCAAAATATGTGTCACTCATATAAGAACTTAAAATTTCTATCAGTTTCTTCCTCCCCCAACCTGTGAAATTTATACTACCAATACCAGGGTGTGACATCTTATCCTCGGGGTGATGAGGGAAGGAATGTTCCCTATAACAATAAGGCAGGCTCAATTTCAGATCTGGTATTTTACACTCTAATAACTCCTTCCCACGTTCATGCAAATTTCTCTAAGTATGAAAGAAGCTCACCATCCTGAGCTTTCCAATTTTCATACATTATCTCTTAGGCATCATGCATCATAGCCCAGGGAAGATGATTTCTTAAATATAACCCAGTACATATGCCTGTGTGCCTGTGCACCTTGCTCCACGAGGAGAAATTAGTCCCCCTATAATTATACTGTGCTACAAGTCAGTAGCTAAAGAAAGTTCAAGTTTCAACCAAAGAAAGACATACAGGAAGTCCTGCTTGCCAGGCTAACCCTCATTCTCTAAACTCATGAAGTCCCTTTTTGATGGCATATAACTATTCTGAATTCCTAAAACTTCCACGGTGACTTCTAGAACTCCCGATACATTTTAATTAAAATATCTATATTCCTAACCCCTAATATTCTAGAGCTTGGCTCTCGGTTGAAGAGACCACTTCTCCATAGCTTTTCCCAGTGAGAGCTGTTAATCCTTGGGGGTGGGAAGCATCCTACTTTCTCTTCTTTCTCCATGAAAGTCCTGGCTTTGAATCTCAGAGGGTGAGGCTATTCCACACACGAGTGGCCCTCGTTGCCGTTATAACGTCACACTTGGGACACTCTCTTAATTTCTTTTTTTTTTTTGCGGTACCGGGGATTGAACCCAGGGGCATTCTACCTCCACGCTACGCCCCCGGCCCTATTTTTTATACTTTATTTTGAAACCGGGTCTCACAAAGTTGGGAGGGCCTCACTAAGTAGAGAGAGAGAGAGAAACAGGGGGGGAGAGAGAGAGAGAGCTGAAGCTGGCCGCGAACCCAGATCCTCTGGTCTCTGCCCCCCAAAGTACTGGGAATACAAGCGTGCGCCACCATGCCCGGCTCACTCTCTTGATTTCTGAAGAGTTTTAACCTGTCTCACTGTCACTCTGTTTGACATCATGCCTTCAACTTCATGGTGATTTCAATATTCCTATAATCTGATATGACCTTTCTAATGCCCTGGCTTCTAAGTCGGTGTCTTCCTTTCTTCCCCTGTTCCTCTCATCTCAGCTATTTGCCCCATGATTATGCTGTGGACTTGTCATTATCTGAACTATGTCCCCTTCATATAGTCTATGTCCAGAATCATTGTCTGACCACCACCTGATTTCCAGCCTGCTCCCTCCAGTATCACCTCTCCAACCTCCCTGTGATCCCACCTTATCATAGTTATCAATGGTTCACTTTGTCTGGCCCATCCTGGATTCAATCTTCTTATCCAGCATAAATTCTGGTGACCAATAATAATCTTCCCTCCCTCGCACATATCCATGACTTCTTTGACGCTTTCTGGCTTCGTCATAGGTGAAAACACAGCCCTAGTTAACTGCAATGCTATGTCCACTCCATGCCTGCAACTGTGCACCAGAATACCACTGAAGGGAAGCGCAGAACCATGGTGAATGGTCTCGCTTCGATTCCTGATCACTCGCCTCAAGTGGGCTCTACTGCTAACTGGGACCTGTTTCCATACCCATCTCTCTCTCACTCTACTAGTGACTTCACTTCGTACTTTCAATTCTTTCCTTAAACTCTGGTATATTTCCCCAGCCTTCCTTTTAGTTAGTGGTTTGCTTTCTCCTTCTGAGCTTCATATTTTATAAGAAAACAAATGCCACCAGAAAAGAAATTCTGCAAACTCCCACTACACCCATTCCCCTGCCTCATCTGTGGCTGCAAACTCTGCCCCTCTCCTGTGGTGTGGATGCTGGGTCCATGTTCCTGGTTAACCAGAATTTTACCTGTGCACTGAGAGCCAAGCCCTCCTGTCTGCGCAAACACATCATAGCAGCAACTAATACTCTTTTCTCAAACCATCATTTCATCTTCTCTATTAGACCATTCTCACCAATATAATAACTTGCTGTTTACTCCTCTACTTAAAAAAAAATTTAAACTCCCTGGGTGTAGTGTTACATGCCTGTAATCTCAGTACTTGGGAGGCTGAGACAGGAGGATTGCAGGTTCAAGACCAGCTTCAGTAACTTAGCAAGACCCTGCTTCAAAATATAAAAATAAAAAGGGCTAAGGGGGTGTGTAGCTTAGAGGTAGAATACCCCTGGGTTTAATCTCAAGTAACGCGCGCGCGCACACACACACACACACACACACACACACACACACACATCTTAATTCTACTTCCTTCTCTGTTATTTCTTTCTTGCCCTTTATAGAAACTCCCTTGGAACGTGTTCTCTGCACTCCACTGTCCCTCATTTTTCTGCTCCCCGTCTTCCTTGAGCACGCTCTGTGTCTCCTACATACCACGCCATGGGTGCCGCTCTCATCAGCCTCACAGTGACCTTAGATCTGATGGTAGGCCCTCGGTCCTCGCCCGTTCCCATCTGTTAGCAGTATTTGCCACATTCTATCCTGAAACATACTCTTCACTAAACTTTTGGGGTACTCCTACCTCCCCCTCATGTTTTTGCCTCATTTCTTGTTGGCTTCTACTGCTAAGGCTTCCTGTCAAGTTTCCCCTCACCTCCCTGACCTCTTAATATTGGAGTGCCAACTACTCAATCTTTGACCTGTACATGCCTACTTGTGCTCACTGTCATTTTGTTGATATTTAAATACTATTTATGTATTCTTGATTTGCTGGCCACTCCAGGGCCTCTCCCTCAGAATTCCAGATTTATAAAGGCAGCTGCCAGCTGGGTACAATGGCACATGCCTTTAATCCCAGTACTTGGGAGGCTGAGACAGGAGGATCGCAGGTTCAAGACCAGTCTCTGCAACTTAGCGAGACTCTCAGCAAACTTGTGAGACCCTGTTTCAAAAACAAAAAATAAAAAAGGGCTGGGGTTATAAATAGGGGCAGAATGCCTCTGTGTTCTATCTTCAGTACCACACACACAAACACGAAAGAGCCACCTAGGTGGCATCTCCTTTTAAGTGTTTAATAGGCTTATCACATTGAATATGTATAAATATTAAGCTCCGAATCTTTCCAACCCCATCCCCAAGTAAATTTCCTCCATCTTATTGTTGTCCTATTTCAATTAATAACAATGCTTCCAAAGGCTCTGCCCATAAATCTCAAATTACTCCTGGGCCCTCTGTATCTCTCCACCCCTCCCTAACACCACACCTTCTCTATCTCTCGGCCTCACTGCTCTTTTCCCAGAAGACCCCTGGCTCTCTCCTTCACCTCCTTCAGGAATTAATTCCTGGCCTTCCTGCTTCAAATTTGAACCTTCTATTCCCAACACTTATTATTTACTTCCCTGTATTGTTTTTCTCTATAGTATATGTCATCATTTTAATATATACATTACTTATTACTTATTTATCTGTTGTCTCCCCCATCCTTCCTCCATTTTATAGACTCAATGAAGACAGGATATTTTCTATTTGCTCACCATTTTAACCTCAGTGTCTTAAATAGCACAGCATAGAGTATGCATTCACTCATAGCTACAGAATGAGCAAATAAAATAGTTGTCCTTTATGTTTTACTGGACAAACACTGTCACCTTATGAAATATGTGTTAGGAATACCCCTTCCCAGTAACTATTTTCAAGTTTGCATCCCTATCACTCTTCCTGATTGTGACAGGTCTCTTGTCTGCTGCTGCCTGAGTAGCAGGAGTCCTTCCTTTCCTGCTAGCATGAAGCAGTTCTCAGAGGGAGTGCTGTGCTCTTGCAGGTACAAAAGCTTGTGGCTTGATGTGGCAAGGCCCTGGGCATGATGTGCCCCCAGCTTGAAGTTGGTAAGTACTAACTTCCTTCCTGCCTGCAATGCAGCGTTTTAGGAGCAAACAATACCTTTTCAGTCTGCACTACTTCCACAATATATTTATTCCTTGTGGCTGACTTTTTCTTCTACATAACATATTCACGAGTTTGAGCTCATCTCTACCACACTACCACCACCACCTTTTCTAAAATCAGCCTCTATTGGTCAAGGTCCAAGGAGGAAAATGGAAAACAGTCTGAGTGTATAAAACAAACACCAAAGGTCTCAAGGGATTAGCACCAAAGTTATACAGGGTAAAGGGAGGGTGTTGCATAATCAAAGAAACAGAGGGAGGCAACCCAGAGATAAGTACTTCTGAAGGGACAAGAAGAGTGTTGTCACTGGAGCCCTGGGCTGGGGGGTCACCTGTTGAAAGCTGGAACCCACATAGATCATGCAGGGTTTGCTGGAAGAACAGAGGAGAAACAGCTGCTGTTAGAAATCCCACTCGAGGCATCGGAGTATATTGCAGTCAGCATTCTCACTGCTGTAATCTAAAACACCTGACCACCACAACTTAGAGGAAGGAAGAGTTATTTGCTCACACATCCTGAGATTTCAGGGGTTCAGTCCATGTCAGGCTAGGTTACACTGGTGGAGCTCAGGGCATGGCACACGGAGTAAAGAGAGTACAAGGTTTCTGCTCTCACATAATGGAGGATGGAAGCAGAAAGAGAGCAAGGGAAGGAGGGACCATATATAATCCCCATGGCCACATTCCTGGGGATCCCTCCTCAGCAACCAAGTCCCACCTCCAATATGGACGCCTTGTCTCCTTGGGGTGTAGGGGTTCATTCTAAATCCAAACCATAACAAGTAGGGACTTCTGCCTTCTTCCCACTGATCTCCAATTGTCCAGGAGTGATGTCCTTGACCAAACCCAACCATGCCCATGGGCCTGTGGAGATAAAATAGGAGCCTGGAAAATGAAGCCTATAGGAGTCAACCAATCTGCTTCCTTTACTGTCCCCCACAATGTGATACAGAGCAGAGCAGGAGGAAAATAGAAAAGCAAATGAGGGCAGGCAGTTCATGAACAGGAACATGAGATGATATTTTGCTCATTTCTAGCCATCAGAAGTTAATTTTCCCATAATATCTGAAGATGCCTACAGGAACCTTCAGGATATGAAATAAAGGCAAGCTTACCCTTAGCAGCTTGGGATGGGGGGGTGGAATCTTGTTGGAAGGCAGAGCAGCCAGGAATATAGGATAGTGAGGAGGAGGAGTGAGAAGAGAGCCTCTGTGCCTTGAGGCTTCTTCAGCTCCCATAGGGCTGCTCCCTCTCAGGGGCCCAGCAGGTGAGAGGACTGGCCTCCGGCTTTGGAACCAGCACTTGATCCTCTGTCTCCCTGTCCTGTCTCACAGTTGTTTGCAAACTTCCTTCCCATTACCAGGATTCTGATGTTCAAGAATCCATACATTTTCAGAAGGATTATTAAACATAGTTCGAAAAGATCACATTATAACAGCTATAATTGCTTATAGTAGGTCCCAAATAGGGACGTGAATATGAAACAATCTTTTCATAAGAAGTTAGATGTCAGAACGAAACTGCAAACTCAACAGAACCTCATGATTTTCTGGAGGGAACTGTTCATATTTTTTTTTACTTACCTGAAAAGCCAGCATGCATTTCTATAACATGCCTTCTAATATCAGATTGTTTCTATTCAGTTAAAACTCAGTGTTGATGAACCAAAGCTCTTGGTGTTTGACCGCAGACCACATCCCTGTGACAAGAGAACTGCTGGTGAGAGACCAGATCCAGTTCATATCCCGGCTGGATACCCTTGGAGAATCTGCCTAATAAAACTCCATTTTTTCATTAGTAATAATGATTATAATTATGTTTACTGAACATTTCCTATTGCCAAGTTCCTATCTAAGTACTTTATATGTATTAACTAATTTAATCTCCAGAGTCCTATTGCTTCATTTTGCCAAAGCAGAGAGAGGTTAAATAATTGCACCAGGTCACACAGCTAAAAAAAGAATAGTGGAACTAAGATGGTTTTTCAGGTTGTATACTGCAAAAGGTATCCCACTGAACACCCCCATTATAGTCATTGTAGATTTTTATGTGTACGTGTGTGTGTACAAATTATGTGTCTCCAAATCTGCACAAATTTGTAATAAAGGCAGTTGTCAGAGGCATTGGAGATAATCAGGATACAGGTCTAAGCAATCAAGCTCCAAGGGGATGCTCTCTAGAATCTAGAAGGATGTGAGGCTCAGAGTTTCTTGTGGAAACAAAATAAGGTACCAGACAGTCTTGCTTTTATTGAGTTGGAGCAATGGTCACATAAATACACATCAGTGGTCACTCAATTAGGTATATTGTTATAACTACAAAATTGGAAGGTGAAAAGTAATATAAATCAAGGAGAACTCTTTCCAACTTTCTGACTGTAGTTTCTAACCACACAGTCGGAATGCCACATATTTTTCAGGGAAGAAGACACCACCCCTCTACTCAACTCAAGAACTGAAAGGGCTGCTTTGGTTCTAAACACCTTACCAGGACACACAGGACTTCATTTTAATTGCTTTCACACTCCATTTGTGTGTGTGTGTGTGTGTGTGTGTGTGTGTGTAAAAGAGCAACAATTTCCTATTCTTGTTTTGTATTTCAACAGTTTCAAATAAGGCCTGATAATCTCTGATTTTGATAATAAACTTATGATAATAAACTTTATGGTTTTGATAATAAACTTTTTGATAATAAACAGATGTCCTTTGGAATATGATCCATGCATTCCTTTTGTCCCCTCTACTAGTTTTGGAGGAGTTAAAGGGGAAACTTCAGAACTTGGCTTTGCCTTTGTCCATCTGAAAGACGCTCTGCTTGTTTTGCTCTGCTTTTAATGTGTTAGTTTCCACATACTTTTTCTTCCTGACATTTTTCCAAGAGTTCAGTCATAGCATTTTTGACTGCACTGACCCCAGCAAAATCCTTTCCTGATACATAAGAAGACCCTCAGGACAGCTATATGCATTTTCAGGTGGCTTGGATTCCACGGTGGAGTTCTTGGTTCTTCCTAACACATACACGTCTTTTCCATCTCTTCCTTTTGTACTTCTTTTCTAACTCATTGCTCATTCCAACCATGAAAACGCACAGTAGTTTGTTTACCTAGCTAGTACAGTAACAATATGTGTTGACAAAGGAAAGTAGTGAAGAAAAGAGGCTTATTACCTTTACTGACAGAGGGGCCTGCCAACGTATCATAACAATCATGGTAATGATAATTATGATAGCAACTCTGAGACATTGATCACCTAATAATAGAGGATTTTTTTCCAGGTAATCCTCATTTTTCTGTTTAATATAAAAACAGGTCGGAGAAGTCTGTGGCTCTCTGACCTCCTGGGAGGGAGGCAGGAGTAGCTAAAGCAGGGCAACATTGGTGAGACAGACACCTGCCTGATCTGAGAAAGGGCCTCGTCAGGTGAGTTGCAGAACAGCACAGCCCACATTACGTTGAACAGCTCTTCTGAGAAGAGGAAGTGTGAACATTCATGACTTGAAACGAATTTACAATGAACTGGTACAGGAAAAAAAAAGGACTAAATAGTTTACTATATTTTAAACAAAAGCCCCATGGAGACTCAGTGAGGGGTTGTAAATCTCTGATACTGACTATATTCTGAGGCCCTTCAGATCCTAAATAAAGCTCTAATCTAAACATCAGTCTCCCATTATTTTCCCTCCATGCTGCACATTTTCTCTCTTGTCTTCTTCGTCCTAAGAGTCAGGTTTTGAGCAAACATTATCAGTACAGGAACTAAGCAAAAGAAAAGTATACACACATATATCACCACTAATCCATTCAATAAATATTTGCTGAGCACAGACTCCGTGCCAGGAACTGGTCTTAGCACTGGAGATTCATCAGAGAACCAGAGGACAAGGTTTGAGCTTTTATGGTGTTTATTCTAGTGAGAGTCACAGACCAAAAGGAAATAGTAACCAAGTATTAAATGGGATGTTCCCCATCTCCCCATCTTGGCATTTTAACTGAGGTCTTAACACTGAGAATAGTAGGTATAAATTACCCCCACGTTCTGAATCAAACTGTTATATCTTTTATGCTGGCAGTGCAAGAAGATTGGATAGGATCAGTTCTGCCATCTCTTGTCAACACTCACCTCCTGGCTATAAAGAGCCAATCAAGATAGGCCTGGGAACGAAGACTGATGGACAGAGTGCTGTCACTGAGTGACCCAGGGTGCCAGGGAGCAGGGTGTTTCCTTCCCAGAAACTGGATCCTCAGAAAGCAGAAACCTGGGAGACATAAGGTCTGATGCCTTCCTCAAAGCTGACAGCCTCCAGCAGACTTTGCATAACCTTTAGTAGCAGATTTCACTGGAAGGTCTTCATGCCCTGGGCTGGCAGTGTCAAACAGAATGATTTTCCCTATTTTACCTGTCCACTCTGTAACAGGGATATGTACTTGGTGAGGTGACTTCAAAAAGGTTGTGTGGGAGAGTAGATGACCACAAGATGCGAGGAGTTCAAGAGTATATTATCAGCCAACGTCTCAGGCACTAACGGGGTCAGAAAACTGCACATGGGTTGTCCTCAGCTTGAGAAAGGATCAGCAGTTAGGCCTGCAACACAGAGATGGCCCTGATGCCTGGGAACATTCACCCAGCTCCAGCCTTGCTACAAACCCAAAGACACAGGGAGCCTGCGCAGTTGGATGGGACCAGTAGAGGAAATCAAGCTAAAAAGAAGCTGATGGTGCAGTGCCTCCTTGTCCACTGTAGTCTTTCCAGTTGGAGGAAGGCCCAAGCTGGCCGAGTGAAAAAGCTTTAAATAATGTAAGTTAAAGAAATGAAAAGTGTCAGATGTTTCACTGGATTGGACTTTTAATAGCTGAGAGGAACTGACAAAGCTGCAGGATTATCCAATGTGTAGGATAATGAGCAAAGAGATCAAGGTTAATAGAAAGTTGTTTTTTTGCTTTCATATACCAAATTGGGTTCATTCAATAGTCAGGTTTTCAGAGAGAAAACAACCTTGCAGATTGTGATTAGTGCTGTGGATGAGCTAAGTAGGTCAAGAGAGGCCTCTCTGAGGCAGGTGTCCTTGAACTCAGGACCTGAATGACAAAAAAAGAGCCAACTAAAGGAGATTTGTCAAGGGCATTCTCATCAGAGGAAACAAAAGAGAGAAAGCAGAGTTTCTACTGCTGCAGGAACAGGCCAAAGGGCAGCCTGGGAAGCCCAGAGCACTGGAGGGAGAGGCCTCTGATGGGGCTGGCCCTGGGGGCAGGAGGCCTCACTTTGTAGTGCCTTTTAGATCTTGGCCATTAGCTTATAAGGTAATTATAAAGGCAATGAGAAGTCATTAAAAGATTTGAAGATGATCATATTTGTGTTTTTTAAAAAACTTGATTCTGGTTTTGTGAGGACAATACATTGGTGGTAAGTAAGAGTGAACACAGGGTACCAGTTCGAAGCATTTTACTAGTCGAGATACAGCATGAGGGTAGCTTTTCCTGGGTCACTGGGCATGGAGATGGAGGGATATAGATGGATTTGACATATATAATCAGTAGATATTGTGGGGTTAATTAAGAATCTATAATACCTGTTAACCCTCTTACCTGTCCTTACCCTCTCTATTCTCAGAGGCCATGAAAGTCTACACTGGTTGCTTACTGCAGTCATTTTCTGTGGAGAATTTTCTCCAGTAAGGTGGTAGCTGCAGCGCCTCAGGAGATTATGTCCTGCAACCTCTGGCTCCAGGAAAAGACTGAAGCCCAACAGGTGGAACCAAAAGGCTAGCCTCCTTGCCTCAAGGTGGGGCAATGTGGTGCACAATTTGCTTCCCAAACCTCCCCTTGGAACCGCTTTGAAATTTGAAACCAGTCTCACCCAGATCTTTTCCCCAGCCCTCTCCTATTTTCCTCACTCCTCTTCTCCTGAGAGTACTCACTTGAATATCACTAAATCAATATCAATATAATAAATCACTTGAGAATCCTTGTCCGAAACTCTATTTCTAGGGAGCCCAGTTGAAGAGAAAATTTAATTTTGAACATGTTACTTTTGACTATGAGGCATCCGAGTGGTGATGTTAAATAGGCAGCTTGGTATATGATTCAACCACAGAGATGGGGTATTTGGGCATCAGTAGCATATGAACACTATTAACAGCCAGAGGAATGGATGAATCTGCAAGGAGGTATGCAATTAGGTAAGAGAGTTTAGGAGGGAGCCTTGAGATCTTGGACATTCAGATCTTGGACATTCAGAAGGCATGGATTCAGCAAAAGAGAGTGTATTGAAAGACTGTTAGAATCTGAAGACATTCTCTCTTTTGTTTAAGTTTCAAGATTATAACAAGGCTCTCCTAAATGAAATTATATAAAATATTAGACTCCCTGGTGACCACTGACTGTTTCCTTAATATACAACATGGAGAAAATTCAAGAAATGTGATTTTCTGTTAAAGAGTCTTTTAATCATCGATACCTGCAAATGAATGCTTTTAGAGTCTTTGTAATTCTAGGTAAGGTTATTTCATGTTAACTGCACAATTAACTCATGTCATCAATGAAGCTTTTTTCATTTGAATTAAGTCCCCAGTCCCTATAAAATGAGAATTTTCCTCATTTGCTGAAGTCTTCCAATTACTTTCTAAGTTGAATTAGTAGTGCACTAAACTTTTATTTCCAGAGAAATGAGTTCAAGCAGAGGTCATCCATGCAAATGAGTTGAGTGATCTCAAGCTAGCATTTACGGATGTCAGAAAGTTCTATCTATATTGGTTTATTTTTAAAGGCAAATGAAAGATAAAAATATGGATTTTATGTATTTATTTAAGGAGAGATTTCTGAAAATGACAGTGTTTTCCTTTAAGTCTTCAGCACTCATTAAGTAACTTATCAAAGAGCAAAGTTCATGGAAGGATTGAGCATCCCAGCCAAAGGTACAAGTCTAACACCAACAATCCTCCGAGTTAGGGACACTGTGGACAGTGAACCTATAAATTATTAAAGATTATACCAAGAAATAAGGGGATAGGTCTTATCATGGTAAAGCTCAAAGCTCTCAATTTTCATTTAATCTTCCTTGAAATTCTTTGAGTTGGATGAAATGTTTTCAACTTAATAATGTTGCAAATTATCAAAAAAGTCAAGCAGCTTCCTTGAGAAGTCTGGGCCAGTAAATGGTAGATTAGGTTTCCAATCTAAATCCTTCTGATTCTAAGGCTCATGCTGTTTCCCCTACACTAAGATCAATCATGAAGATCCAGTTTATTATCCTTCGATGTCCCAAGTCTCTCAGTGTTTCAGCAAAGACCTCCAGAATAATGTTCAGTGGAGAAATTATAGCTTCAAACCTCAGCGCTGACTCTCTCCCCGAGAGTGGACCATCATGGTGGGTCCTCACTCACTGATCCCTGCTCTTCTCTTTGTCCCTATAAAGTAAAAGTGTCACTTCTCTGTCTTTAAAGTGAAGTCTACTTCAATATGTTTCAATATGTATTTTTCCAAGGAATTTATAAAACTAGAGATACTAATAACTGAAAAACTGCTCTAGTCCCCCAAATCAGGTGTAAAATGCAAAAATAACAGGGCAATTTGGCTGGGCCATGTCTAGAGCTTGGATGCTACTGGTGGGCAGATGTCAGCACTTAATATTTCTATGTCTGTCTGTGTCCTCATTTTATATAAAGGCATGATTGAGGCAACAGGGAATGGAAAATTGACCACCCCAAAATTGATACTCATAGATATAACAGATTGTCCGAGGAATAAAAGTTGTATTTGAAGATAATATTGCATAAAAGAGATTGTATTCTCCTCAAAAATTAGGAGGCTGGGCATTTGCATAAGGCTCAGCACCAGGGCTTAAGTTGTTGGAGACTATTAGTGAGTCTGGAAAAGTGGGTCAGTTGATTCCAGAATCTCATCACAAACATTTGTCCTGGTAAATAATCCAATGAGTTGCAACCTTCAGGAGCTTGGGTTATCTTGCTGTTATGAATAACAGAAAGGATGCACCATTCCTCTGCTTTATCCAAAAACAACAGCACATTTGTCATTTCACTATAAAGGTACAATACTGGGGATTCTTGGACCTCAGGTGCAGGAGCCATACAGACAGCACTTCCACAGACTGGAACATTCACAAATGCGAGACACAGTAGTGATTTTCCTAAGTAACGATCATGGAGGCCAACATTTATTAAGTCCAGCTGCCAGTGGCTTGGAAATATTTCTTTTAAAATTAGTCTCAAGTTTGAGTCACTGTGTTAGCCAACTGACTGCCATATCTACTCCCTTCCCCTACTAAAGAATTTAAAGAAATATTTGAGGCAGAAGTGTTCTGAGAAGACTAAAGTGCTTACAGAGAAATGAGAGAGTAGTTCAGAGCTAGCCAGACTCGGATATTAATGTCAAAGCAATCACAATTGTATGCAGAGGGTGGACCTTTTTAAATACCTGTTACTATCTAACTCCATTAAAATTACTTTCCCCCCAATCCCATCACAAACTGTTCCAATCTAACCTATGTCCATCCTCTTTTATCTTCCAGCCTAACTTCCTATTATCATAAGATGGTATCTATCACCAATGGTGATATACTCAGATCCTAGTTTGCCTAAAGGCTTTCTGCCCTCCTGTGCAATTAAAAACATTTATCTTTTAAACTTGAGTTCATTAGCCAGTCAAGGTGGCCCACACACCTGTAATCCCAGTATTGGGGAGGCTGAGATTGGAGGATCTCAGGTTCAAGGCCAGCCCCAGCAATTTAGCAAGATCCCCAGCAACTTAGTGAGACCCTGTTTCAAAATAAAAAATTAAAAGGGCAGGGGATATAGCTCAGAGGCAGAATTCCTCTGGGTTCAATCCCCAGTACCCAAACAAACAGACAACCCCCAAAAAAGTTAGTTAATGATACTTCCACAATATGCTAGTGTAGTGGGCTGAATGGTGATCCCAAAATGATATGTCCATATTTTAATCTTCAGAAGCTATGAATGTGACCTTATTTAGAAAAGGGGCATTTGAAGATGCAATGCATCTGAAGTTTAGTGACTATCATCCTTATCACAGGCAAAACAGGAGAAGATAAAGATAAGAGCCAGGTGAAGACAGAGACAGAGATCAGAGTTCTGTGTCCTCAAGCCAATGAACAGTGTGTAGAGTCACCAGAAGGCAGAAGAATTAAAGAAGGACTCTCCAGCAGAGCCTTAAGAGAGAGTACTCCCTTCGACACCTTGACTTCAAACTTTTGGCCTCCAGAACTGTGAGAGAATGAACTTTTATTTCTGTAAGTCACCGAACGTGTGATCATTTGTCACAGTAGTCATAGGAAACTAATACAAGTAACATCATGTAGACTACACCTTAACAATAAGACAAGCAATGGCAAAAGATGGGACGTATGCTCCATGAGTGTGGTTACTGAACAACAGCTGACATCCTTTCAGCACCACGTACCCAGAACTACATTTCTTTGTCATTTCAAGCTGACAGAACCAGGCAAGCTAGGCAAGGTGATTCCTATTATAGCTGACAAAATTGGGGTTCAAAAAGGTTTTTTTTTTCCTGAAGACCACTACAAATAAGCAAGGAAGTGGGAATTTGTGTTCAAGTTTTCCTAACACCAAAACCTCTGCTCTTTCTATTATATTATTCAGCTTCTTTCATGTGGGCTCATTTATTTTGGACCACTTGGAAATGACTGTACACTGGTGATGTAGCTGGAGATAGCCTAGCACAAATACTGGCTGCCCGAGACAAGTTATTAAAGGCACTGTAATCTTCATCGTTCTGTTTTAAAATATTTCTTGTGGAGTCTTTACTCTTCCTAGAAAAAGGTTACAAATGTACTGGTGAGTCAGACTCACATTGTCCTTTGTTTAGCATCTCCAGAAAACATTTTGGTAAGCCAGGAATGACTCATGAGATTGACAGGTCAGTCATATGTAATCATAAAAAAAATTGGAAAAATTTGAATTTTTTGTATGTGAACTCAGTATAATCTGTTAGACTATGTTTGGCAAAGTCTCCATTAAACTTTCAGCACATTTGAGGGAAAATTCTAAAAGTTTCCATGTTTATCAGTCAAAAGAAGGTCATCCTGACATGAGAAATTCTATGCCCTCAAAATTCCTTGGAATGATAACTTTAAAGAAAATAAAATCATGTTGTAAAGCCCCCCTTCAAAATCTTTTCTAAACTGGGAATTCACTTCTAGTTCTTTCCTCAAACAAAGTGAACAAATTGCTGAGATTGTGAGCATTTGTTATTTTCATAGAAGAAAGTAAACTATTTTCATAAATATGCAAATATCTCCTACCGGGCTTCTCTAATACTTCAAGTAACTCTGCTGCAGTGTATGTCTATTTCAAATCTGAAGATATTAAAAAATAGGGGAAAGTGCAGAGCATGAAGCTTGGAATTATTTCTGCCCAGGAAAGCTAGCAATTAGAGCAGGAGATAGGAAAGCCAGCCTGGGATAATGAACACTACCAAGATAACCTGCTTAATTTGATCTTCCTCCTGGCCCAAGAATGCTGTCAAGCCACAAGCTTTGTTTCTGTAGAGAAAAACAGTGAACCAACAACTTTTCATGATCTCAGTGTTTATGTATTCGGAGTTTTGTACTCTTTCGAAGAATGGTACTATATAGATCCAAGATAAGAATCCCTTTACATAACTGGATCGTATTTACCTACTTATTCTTTGTACTTTTGGGAAATTTCTTGCCCCATTGTATGAGCCTCAAGAACTCAGGGACCCTTGAGGACAGCCCCTCAGAATGCCACATGCCCAGACATGCTATTGAAGCAAAGAAGGCTCTCCTTAAGTGTGGGTTAAATGAATGAGTGAATAAATAAGAGGAAGAGGCAGAAAGAATGATGAGTCAAGAATTTAGAACCAAACAAGACTTGGATTCAGTGTTTGCTCCACTGCTCGCTAGTTACTAGATTTTGGACTAGCTCACAATGTCTCTGTGCTTCCGTTTCCTCATCCATGATGTCTGTAACTCACCAGACATTAGGCATTGGGTTCATGGCAGCTGCTATTAATCTCTCAAGATGGTGAGCTCCATGATTGGCCTTGGAAGAGTAGCCCTAGCGAGGAATTTATTTCTTTATTTTGTAGCTAAAAGATTTTTCTAGCACCTATGATGTGACAGATGCTGTGTCTGGCTCCTGAGGCACAGATGTGGTCCCTGCTCTCACCACCTAATGTAGATAATCTACCCCAAACTGAAAGTCATTAGTGAGAAATGTATCATCTATTGTTAGAAAAAAAACACTACTGTTAGTAATAAAATAATATAATGAATGTTATAACAGGGTCATGCACAAGAATCAGTGGCAATACAGAATGTCAGGGAAGACAGAGAGACAGAAATAGCTTTATAAGTGAGGGGATAGTTGAACTTATTTTAAAATAATAATTAAAAAGGTTTGGAAATGGGCTGAGTTGAAGGTCATGAGATAATAACTAACCATTGCAAAAACGCTAAAGCTCATAGCAGTGTTTCTAGGAGGGCTATAGAACTTCACCTCCAAATCTTCCTCCCTGGATGTTCTGCTTTCTGCTGAACACTGTGCCTGAGCACCCCTCAGGGAGGAGAACACCAAGTCTCCAAGGTCTCAGTGTACCTGGGTGCACTAGACCCAGTTCGCCAGTTCTGTGGGAAAAGTCAAGTCCCCCAGGGAAGGACAGATGCTCCAGGAGTCAGGAACAGCCAGATGATCAAGGCTCCATAGAACACTCCTGATTTTCAAAAAGTGGTCAGGAAGTAGCCCTACTGAATGTGCAAGGTTTAGGGAAATGCAAATTGAGGGAAATATAAATAACTTCCTATCCCATTCCCAGACAACAAAGGTTTGGGATTTGGAGAAGGGTTGGGACAGGACCCGGGACTTCACAAGGGAGATCTCTGTGCACTTACCGTGTCCTCCTCATCCCACTTTTCATGTTTGACTCTGTAATTATTCAAAAGGTCCTTTTAATGTAGAGATTAGTGGATAGCTAACCCTTAAACAAAGCATCAGGGATTATAGAAAATTTGAATATAAGCCGGGCGTGGTGGCGCACGCTTGTAATCCCAGTACTTTGGGAGGCGGAAACCGGAGGATCCGGGTTCGCGGCCAGCCTCAGAGTGCAT
>PVJS01000947.1:22405-62489 GCA_004027185.1 Glis glis
AAAAAAAAAAAAAAAAAAAAAAAAAAAAAAAAAATTGAATATAAATAGAGGGAAACATCATAAGGTGATAAGGATTGGGGTGGGTGGCCATTTATACATCCCAGGGATCTTTTAACCAAATGATGCCCTTTAGGGTCTTTTGGAAACTCTCAGGTGCTGCTACAGGTCTTCAGAAACAAGCAGATCTCTAGTTTTCTCTCCTCCATTTCTAGTAAAATAATTCACACACACACGCACACACACACACATACATACATACAGCTTCTATGCAATGTATTCTTTGAAGAAACTGTTTTGTATCACTTTGAAATTTTGAAAAACATTGATCTAGAACAGTGACTGTCATACTTCAGCAGGCATCAGTCATGTGAAGATCTGAAACAGAGGCTACTCCTACGCCAGAGTTTCTGATTCAGTAGATCTGGGGTGGGCTTACTGATGTACATTTCTAGCAAGTTCCAAATGATGCTGATGCTATTGGTCTACCAGGCACACTTTGAGAATCAAAGATCTAGAAGGTTATGGTAAAGAGGAAAAAAAAAAACTAGCTTGGGAAGCAGGGGCCCTTGATCCTAGTCCTAAAGGTATCACTAATTCATGATAACTTTTTAAAATTTCCCCACTCTGGGCTTCATATTCTACAACAATAAAGTTGGTGAGGGTGAGAGGCATGCTTTTTCAGATTCTTGTGATAGAAAACTAATTCTGGTTGGCTTAAGATAGAATTGATTGATTTACGAACTAGGAAAGTCCACATGTAGGCATTTGACTTCATGTATGGCTGGACCCAGTTCTCAAACAATGTTGGGGGATTTTGTGCCTTTCCATATCTCAATTGAGTTTCATTCCCAAGCAGGCTTACCTTTTATGATGCAATACCATATATTCTATCAGCTTACCAACCTTAGAAGGTACCTCTAAGTTTCTCAATAATTCCAACCCAAAGTATCAGGGCTAGTACACATTGCCTGCAGTAGGTTTTGTGAGCCAATTGGAAGTCTGTTGCCCACATGGGAACACATGATAACTCATGGAACTAAAGGGTCAAGAAATCACAGTTCAGACCATGTAAACCAAAGGAAGGGAGAACTAATTCCACAAAGTTACACAAAATATTGCTGTCAGAAGAATGGAGAAGCAGGGTGAGGAGATTGTAATTCAGGATAAATCAGATTAATGTTTCTTTTTTTTTTTTTTTTTTGCGGTACCGGGGATTGAACGCAAGGGCGTTCTACCTCTGCGCTACGTCCCTGGCCCTATTTTTTTTTATACTTTATTTTGAAACCAGGTCTCACGAAGTTGCGGAGGGCCTCACTAAGGAGAGAGAGAGAAAGAGAGAGAGAGAGAGAGAGAGAGAGACAGGGAGAGAGAGAGCGAGAGAGCTGAGGCTGGCCACGAACCCGGATCCTCCGGTCTCCGCCTCCCAAAGTACTGGGATTACAAGCATGCGCCACCACGCCCGGCAGATTAATGTTTCTTAATATTTTTTTAGCCTATTGTCCAGCAGCCAAGAAGATTTTGTAAAATTTTCTTCAAAGGGTTTCATGCCTTGAATATCATTAGAAGTTTAATTTTTTCTCTTTTGCAATATAAAATTATGTTGGCTATTTTACATACTTTTGAAATACCATCCTTCCTCATGGGTATGGCTCCCTGGATAGGATCAGGCCAGACATTGTTGAGGGAGTAAAAGTTTTGAAGTCTGTCAGACCTGAGTTTGAATCCCAGAAACACCAGTATTTGTGCAACCCTGAGCAAGTTACCTTGTCATTGCAGTTTCTGTGGAATGAGGATATCAATACCTATCTTTCAGGCTGGGTGTGGTGGCACACGCTTGTAATCCCAGTACTTCGGGAGGTGGAGACCGGATGATCCGGGTTC
The DNA here is from genome assembly GCA_004027185.1 of Glis glis. Taxonomy (NCBI): domain Eukaryota; kingdom Metazoa; phylum Chordata; class Mammalia; order Rodentia; family Gliridae; genus Glis; species Glis glis. The sequence goes on from PVJS01000947.1 coordinate 24,287, forward strand.
GCGGCCAGCCTCAGCTCTCTCAGTCTGTGTCTCTGTCTCTGTTTCTGTCTCTGTCTCTGTCTCTGTCTCTCTCTCTCTCTCTACTTAGTGAGGCCCTCCGCAACTTCGTGAGACCCGGTTTCAAAATAAAGTATAAAAATAGGGCCAGGGGTGTAGCGCGGAGGTAGAACGCCCCTGGGTTCAATCCCTGGTACCGCAAAAAAAAAAAAAAAATACCTATCTTTTAAGGTAATGGGGGAATCAAATTACGTGATGTCTACGAAGCCCAATGCAGGAACTCAACAGATGGAAACTGTTTTTATTATTATTGCCACACTCCATGGGGTCCATTTGTCAAAATGGTCCTGGTGCCAACAAGAAGATGAGCATAATTTCAGTGTATGGACACCCAAACCCAGAGAGCCAATTTAGACTAAGTCACCAATTTGACAGACCCAGGTTTGCACGCCCCTTCCCCCATTCACAGTAAGTCCTGACATCTTTTAAATAAGGAATCTGGAGCATTTCTGAGAGTTCATAAAATAAGGTAGAAAGTAGCCTGGGTGAGATGAACATAAAAAATAGAGAGAAAACAAAAAGAACCTGGAATCAGTAGGAAACTTCATTTTCTTTAATTAGCATATTTAAGTGAAGCTTAGAAGCTGCTCCTTCCCTGAAACATTGCATTTTATTAAAAGCTGTTTAGAGCTCATAACCATTCTGCTGATTTTCTCAAAACACGTTCTCCTTATAGGCCGGTGCTAAACTGTGCATATGAAATGAGCTCAACTTAATGTTGTGTTAAAAGAATTTGGTCTCCAGAGCTGTCTCTCTTCTTAATAATATGTAATCATACTCCATCTATTTAGTTTTCTTTTAACTTGCCCCATGCAGGCAATGAATCCAGTTTAATTAAATGTGCCTTTAAATAGTCAAATGGCACTCATTTGCACCTAGCAAGCCTCCCTTCCATCCTATTAAGACCCCCTCAAGATATAAAAACCCAATAAAGAGGCCATGTAAGATGTGTGCCTGATAATGCAAAGGAAGTCTGACATTTGCTCCCGTAATTTAGTAAAACCTGCAGTAGCTCTTGGGCACATTGTCACAGCTGAATGGAGCCGGTGTTGAGCCTCTTGGGTTCTTGATCAGTCCTCATAAATAGCACATTTGGAGATGAGCTGGTGATCTTCTGGTCTTGGAGCCAGCAATGCAGAAAGTGAGGCCCACTGAGACACCAGGCAGCTGCCCCTGGATGCTCTTAAGGCCTCTGAAGAGGGCATGGCCTGTGCTTCTGGTGGTATTGCCTGGGGACACTGGGGAGAATGGGGCTCCGATTTCCTCTATTGTAAGATTTGGTAAGAGGGCAAGGAAACCGATCCTGAAAATTAAGAGCAGAGAATTGGTTGTTATTTTCAGTCGAGAAAGGATAATATTATAATACAGAGTTGTTACAATGATCATCCTTACCATTAAGCAACGGACTCTGTCCAACAGGATGCCTCATTATTCACACATTTAGTGCACTATTTCTTCAGTGACTTCCAAGTGCTAGCTCCCAGTATAGACCAGGGGGACAATAGCAAATGAAACGGGGTCCCTGCTCTCTTGAGGCTTGCATTGTTAGGGGAAACAGTGAATAAACAGAAACAGATAATAAGCAGATAAATATATAATCTCAGATGGTGAAGAAAAAGAAAATAAATCAGGGTAAAAGGTAGAGAAATGAATGGGCTGGGGAGTTGGGGGGATAGGGTGGACTTAGCATCAGAGTAGATATCTTGTGTTAGATCCTATTTTATAGGGTTGGATTTGACACACTCATGTTGGTTAGTGCTCTGGGCTAAGTTCGTATTCCTATTCACAGATGAGAAACCAGCTACAGTTTATTGCTCTATCCGTAGACTTAGTTAATGAGGCGAGTGGGTGGGGCCTCCTTTCTTTGTTCATGTACTTCCTCAACAGGACACAAAGGAGGCGTTTCCCTAGTCATTCTCCCAGGGACATGTAGGTGGTACCTCTGTTGCTCTCTGTGGGTTCTGGTGTACGTAAGGTTTGCCTGCATGGTGAGAAAATAACGTATTTAATGGTGGGGCCCTGGCCTTCTAGTCATGTATTTCCTACTCAACCAGAATGCCTTTGTATACAAAGTAACACAAACTTCCAAAACATAATATGATTTTTAAATTTCTTAAATTTACATTTTGGTTCTTTGACCTTTTCCAAAAATTGACATATATATCATCCCGTCAATCTTATGTGGCAGAGAAGATCTGTAATGTTTCGCTATTTGTCTTGGGCTCATTCATTCATTTGACAAATAGGACTTCTGTGCCAAGATTAGTTTTCTTAGAATTCGGCTTTCTTGTTAAAATTTTTTTTTCAGTATTGAGGATTGAACCCAGTGGCACTCTACCACTGAGCTACACCCCTAACCTTTTTTATTTTTATTTTGAGGCAGGGTCTCACTCAGTTTCTGAGGCTGGCCTCAAACTTGCGATCCTCCTGCCTCAGCCTCTGGAGTAGCTGGGATTATAGGCATGCGCCACTATGCCTGGCTCTCATTTAAAGTTAAGGATATTAATGCTCATTTTGCATGAAAGATGTGAAAATGACATGATAAAATGGGTTAAATAACTACCACAAAGCATGTAATAGGTACTCAAAAAATAAGAGCTATTCATGGATACAGATGTGTAGGAGGATAATGAGTGAGAAGAAGAAATATGAGATATCAGACAAAGGAAATAGAGGCAAGAACCTGATGGACTTTATGACCTAATCATTATGAGGGGCCCTTGAGATATTTTAAGCAAGGAAATGATCATGTGATCACACTGGAGACTGTATAGACAACAGATTAAAGGAGGCAAGAGTTGAAGCAGAAAAACGTTAGATGCCAGTTGCAATTGTCCAGGTAGGGAACATGGTGGTTAAGGTGTAACAGTGAAGATGGAGGAAGGCAACAGACACAGGTGTGGTTTGACAGTGGAAGGGACAGGACTTGGTGATGACTCCAGTTTTCCAAGCAAAGGAATAAGGCCATTTTCTGAGGGAAGTAGCACTCAATGACAAGCACCCATGGCCTTCAATTTCTACATTTCATCTTGAGAATCTTAATGAGAACATGGGCCTACAGTTCAGAAAATAATGTTGGGCGAGAGAAGTTTGGTGTCGTTGGCAATGGGTGGTATGTAAAGCCACTGGAGGAGAGATCACCTAGAGAGAAAGTGAGGCCTGAGATGTGAGGTATGCTTGGGAGGGCCCCTGAAATGCTCTGTGACTCGGGCTGTGTGGAGGAAGAGGAAGTGGTGAGACTGAAGTTTGGCCAGGGACACAGATGGGGCTCAGAGAACCCAGGAACAGAGGGAGCGTGACTCAAGAAGAAGGTAGTCAACTGTTTTGGAAAAGAACAGAGAGGTAAAGTTAGCTGAGGATTTAGCAAAACATAGGTCGTCGAAGACCTTGATAAGAGAACATTTAGAAGGCAAGGGGGCAAACCAGTTTGTAATAAATATGAGGGTAAAGGGGAAAATAAGGCAGAGACATATCCTTTTTAAGAAATAGTTATTGATACCCACTCTACATTCTGGAAACAAGCAATGAATTTAAGAAGTTGGCTTCAGCGAGTTGGGCGTGTACTGTAATCCCAATACTTGGGAGGCTGAGACAGGAGGATCGCAGGTTTGAGTCCAGCATCAATAACTTATTGAGACCCTGTTTTAAAATTAAAAAATAAAGAAGATTAAGGGGCTGGGGTATAGCTTTGAGGTAGAATGTCCTGGGTTCAATCCCCAGTACAAAACTTAGCAGCACTGGTAAAAGATGATGAATGACAAGAAAAGTAAGCTTCATTCTCTGTTTAGGCTGAAATACAATCTAAGATGTGGATTTGGAATGGCCAGTGGGGCAGTCAAGGGAGAGAGGGCCTCACAGTGAGGCCTTGGGATTGTGCTTTGAGCCAGTTAAAGGGTGTGATGGAGTTCAGAGAGGAGCTTTTGGATTAGTATGAAGACTATGTACCTGAACAATTTTTTTCTGAACCAAGTCTCAGAAAGGGGATGAGAGAGGGAGGGAGGGAGGGAGAGAGAGAGAGAGAGAGAGAGAGAGAGAGAGATGTGTCAGGAAATAGAAATAATTGAAAGTGAATAGATGCATACATTTGCTCCAAATGTATTATGAAGAATAATAGGTTATTTCTCCTTTTATATTTTTTTTCTGTCAGCTCTACCACTGAGCTATAACCCCAGTCCTTTTTTAATTTTAATTTTTTTTTATTTGAGATGAGGTCTCATTAAGTTACTGAGGCTGGTCTAGAACTTGTGATCCTCCTCTCTCTCAGCCTCTTGAGTTGTTGGGATTACATGTGCATAACACTGCACCTAGTTAAGTTGTTCCTCTTTTTAAATAAAATAATTAGATAAAATGAGACAAGGTATGTAGTCACTTTCTTTTTTTTTTCTTTTTCTTTTTTTTGTACTAGGGATTGGAGCAAGCTTTCTATCGCCAATCTACACCCCAGCCCTTTTTATTTTTATTTTGAAACAGGGTCTTGATAAGTTGCTGAGAGTCTCACTAAGTTTCTTTTTTTTTTTTGCGGTACCGGGGATTGAACCCAGGGGCGTTCTACCTCCGAGCTACGCCCCCGGCCCTATTTTTTATCCTTTATTTTGAAACCGGGTCTCACGAAGTTGCGGAGGTCCTTACTAAGTAGAGAGAGAGAAACAGAGAGAGAGAGAGAGAGAGAGAGAGAGAGAGAGATGAGGCTGGCCGCGAACCCAGATCCTCCGGTCTCCGCCTCCCAAAGTACTGGGATTACAAGCGTGCGCCACCACGCCCGGCCTCACTAAGTTTCTGAGGTTGGCCTTGAACCTGTCATCCTCCTGTCTCAGCATCCCAAGTACTGGGATTACAGGTATGCCCTACCACACCCAGCAGGTAATTACTATTATCAATATGACAGCTATTATGTCATATAATATTATGAAACCTTCTTGATACCTCATTAAGATGAATTTTAGTAGATAGTAAATTTAATATAATATAGTGCTATATTAAAGATACTTCTATATAGTGCTTTTATATATTCTTGTATATAGTGCTATATTAAAGATACTTCTTTAAAAGTCAAAATAAGTCGATAAAAGGTTAAAAGATCAGTGAAGACGTCATGGAGAGAAATAACAAGAATGTGATATTCAGATCATTCTCTTGAGCATTTTTTAGATATTTTGTACCTCTACTCATTTTTCTAGGGAGTTAGCTGTTGCTGGTTTTAGTCTATTAAGGCTCTAATTCTCACTTCAACACTTACCACGTGGCCTCAGACAAGCTACTTAACCTAAATGTCACTTTTCTCACCTGTAAGATGGGAATAATGAGAGTACCCATCCCAGAGTGCTATTATGGTGATGGCATTCATAATGTGAATTAAGTGTGGGGCACAATGTTTTGTGCAGATCAAGAGCTTAATAAATAGCTTAAAATCACTGTTGGTGAAAGAAAAAGAAAATGAACCTTAGTCACTGAAATGATGTGTGAGTAGTTACCCAAGCTATGACAGAAGGTTCTAGCGCCATATGTAAATAAAAACGGCCAAGGCAAAGTGGGGAATTCTTGCTGTATGACTTCCTCTCACTCAGGACACTGATGAAAATCTGAGACTCTGGTTCAACAAACAGGAAAACAATGCTGTTTTACACACAAAAGATTTACTTTTCTTTCCCATATGTTCTTCATTTGAGCACACACTCCCGTGTCTCATCTGACTCCACTTACATAGCATATATGCAAAAATAAAATTGCAAGAGTTTCAAGACAGCAGCAGCAAAGCCTTAAGCCAAGGGTGAGGTCCTGCTCTTACTGCTTCACAATAATAAAGAAGGTTGGAAATGGAGATCATCGAAGATAACTAATCAGGACTTCTTAGATCTAATGGGAAAAGTCAGAGTCTAAGAATTGTGTCTGCTCCACACACCATCTAATGTGAGTTTCCTGTTTAGTTCAGTAGAGCTACATTGTCAACAGTTTCATTCTGTTGTCGTATGTGACACTCAGAGGTGTACAGAGAAAACAATACTCTGTCATTTAATAAATTTCTTCCAAGTGAAACTGCCAATCACAACCTTCAAACTGGATATAACTAATCAGAAAGCAACCCAGGTTTAAGCTGTGCCACCAAAATTAGATGAATAGGAATTCAAAGGACTCTCTTACCTAAGCCATATGAACCTCTAATTGCTAATGTGGGAACTTTATTAAATAATGGATTAGGATTAAGAGCAAATGCCTCAGAGGATGAGTAGCCCTAGTTTGGTCAAATGAGAGGATTGATATTGGGCAAGTTTATCTATTGAGTCTGAGCAGGCTTGTTTTCCATGCTGTCCAATTTATAATCAGTAGGGCAGAGGAAAAAAGTTCACAGAGAATAAATGGCCATGAACAGATGAAATGCAAACTAATAATATAGTGATTAGGAAGAAAGCCAAAGCCACTCCGGTGCCCAGTAGTAAAGAGATGCATGAAAACAAAGAAGGAAAGAAAAAGAAAAGGATTGGTCAGAACAAGTTTTTCATCCACAAATCTTGTTAGACTAGGACTGAGGAGGAAAGTAACAAGGAAAAGATTGGTTCCATAGCTGGGATTACTTATGTAGTGAAATATCTGCAGAGCCTCCTTTCTCTTTTTATATAGTAATTAAAACTGAAATCATTTTGTTTTCCAATATGGCTGCTAAGATTTGCAAAGTAATATTTTTGAGAAGACAATAACTTGAAAGGAAGTTATGTCTGATGTGAGGGGAGAAAGCTGAAGTCACTCTCTTTGAGTAGTTACTTTAGGTAGCTTTTTCTTTTCTTTTTTTGTTTCTTTTCTTCTTTTTCTTTTTTTGGCTGCATTATAATCATACATCGTGATGAAGTTCAGGGTGATAGAGGCATACATGCACACAGTATTCATTGAGCCCTCCCCCAGTTCCCACCACACTCTCTCCCCCTCTCCACATTCCCATGCATGACACGTTGATGGGCATTGATAAGATTGTGTATGTACATCATGTCCATTGAAGCGTTTCCCTCTTCAAGTCTTCCTCCCCCTCCCGCCTCCCTCAGGTAGGTCCCCTCCCTCACTCCACTAAGGTTTCTCCTCCTTTATCTGGAGTCCCTCCTGTGTCCCAACTTCCCCCTAGCTTCCACATATCAGGGAAAAAAATCCGTCCTTTCGTTTTTTGTGACTGATTAACATCACTTAGCATAATATTCTCCGGTTCCATCCATTTCCCCCCAAATTACATAATTTTGTTCTTCTTTATGACTGAGTAGAATTCCATTGTATGCATATTCCATAATTTTGTAATCCATTCATCTGTTGCTCAGCTGGTTCCATAGTTTGGCAATTATAAATTGTGCTGCTAAAATCATAGATCTGCATGCATTACTATGGCAGTCTGGTTTCAATTCTTTTGGGTAGATATCCAGGAGTCGTATAGCTGGGTCATATGGTAGGTTCATTCCCGTTCTTCTGAGGGCCCTCCACACTATTTTCCAAAGTGGTTGCACTAATTTGCAATCCCACCAACAATGTGTCAGAGTTCCTACTTCTCCACATCCTCACCAGCATTTATTATTGTTTGTGTTTTTAATGATTGCCATTCTAATTGTGGTTAGGTGAAATCTCAGGGTAGTTTTGATTTGCATCTCTCTGATTGCTAATGATGTTGAACATTTTTTCATATACATACTGGTTATTTGTATTTCTTCTTTGGTGAAGTGCCTATTTAGTTCACTTGCCAATTTTTGATTGGGCTATTTGTTTTTTTTGCGTGTGTGTTAAGTTTTTTGAGTTCTTCGTATACTCTAGATATTATTCCTCTATCAGAGGAGTAGCTGGCAAAGATCTTCTCCCATTCTGTCTGCTCTCTCTTGAGGTTCTTGATAGTTTTCATTGCTGCACAGAAGCTCTTCAGTTTAATGCAATCCCACATATTAATCCTTGTTTCAATTTCTTGTGCCTTTGGGATCCTACTGAGGAAGTTTTTACCCATGCCTATATGTTGGAGCATTGGTCCTATGCCCTCTTCAAGTAACTGCCAAGTCTCTGGTCTAATTTCCAAGTCTTTTGATCAGGGCCAAGTGGTACAAAAAGAGATCTGATTCCAGTCCTACTTCTGCTGTTTACTTCATGTGATCTTTACCAGGTCTCACTTTTTCTTTGGGTTTCAGGACATTTCTCCATCAAATGAAAGGACTGGACAATTTCCAAATTTCTTCTATGTCAAACATTCTATTATTTAAAAAAGATCCTTCAAGACAGTGGAAGAATAAATAGCAACTAGAACTTTGAAGTAAGTCTGACGCTACCTGTGAACAGATCAAATCACCATGCATGCATCTTACACTGTCCTATATGTCCCCATCGCAGGTTCACAGTCTTGCTCATGTTCTTTCCCTGAATATTGGCACACATGATCAACAGCCTAACAGTAAAATCATAATTGTAGATCTGTAAGTTCAGAGTGTACACTTTATTTCTCCTAATTAAAATAAAACCCAATCAACCCCGAGAGGAAGTTTTCTTTGAAAAATGGTGGCTGTCTCCTTGCTTGATTTCCATATCTAATGCAGGCAAGGCTGGCTTTCTATTTGGTTTGTTGCAGCTTCTGAGGCCAGTGGGTTTTTATTATCAAAGAATGTCACTGAAGAATCTGCCCCCAAATGTCCAACACTGCAGGTTTTTACTAGACCAGTGTCCATCAGTGATCCTTCAAGAGAAAAAGAAACTACAAGTGGATCTACTTTTCGGTTCTGCATTCAACCCAAGGGCACCCTGCTTTACTCCTGGATTCCACTGCAGGTTCACCATGCTCTTCTATGAAGAACACAGAAGGTTCCTTTTCCCTGTGAAACACAGTTAACTCTACTTCTCTTCTGGACCACAGGGTTTTGCTTGACTGCCTTTCTCAAGGGCAGTTCTGTGTGATGTGTTAGGGAACCACTACTCCTGAGAAGCTGGCAGTGTGACTCCAGAAATTCCTTACACAAATAAAGTTACATAAGGGGAGACTCAGTATTCTGTTGAAATCCTGTAATCTCCATGCCTAATCCGCAAATAACAGAGGCGTGAGACCAAACAAGAATATTTACCTCTAGACGACAAGATTTGCTAAAATTTTGCTTTATTGAATCACCTAACCTATATGTGGTGAACGTAAGGATGAAACCAGCTCTGACTTCTAGAAAGAAGCGACGGCAGTGGGAACAGCAAATATATGATTCTAATGCAACCCAGCCTGTGAAACTGTGATAGGTTTATAATAGGAGAACAAAGCTCAGTGGTATTTGAGGGCGGAATTGTTGTATTGCTGGTGCAGGGTGGCTCCTTTGGAGCCTCTGGATTTCATTATGACTTGAAGATTGAGTAGAACACCAATAGTGAGAGAAGTAAATAGAAAAAAAACAAAGATCATTAATAGTAATGGCTAATATTTTCTGAGCATTTATTCTTTTTTATTTATTTTTTTATACTAGGAATTGAACCTAGAGGCATTCTACCACTGAGCTATACCCCAACCCTTTTTTTTAAATTTTGAAACAGGGTCTTACTAAGTTGTTGAGGGCCTCAATGAGTTGCTGAGGCTGGCCTTGAACCTTTGATCCTCCTGTATCAGCCATCCAAGTACTGGGACTAACGGTGTGTGCCACCAAGTCTGGCTCTGAGTATTTATTGTATAATTTTTCTGTTTTTCATTTCAGGGAGGAGAACTTGACCAAAGTATCTTAAGTATGACATCTCACAGCCAAGACTTGAAGACATGTTTGGCATTAAAGCTTGAATTCATAATTCTTGAAATAGAACAAGATGTATGGGAAGGTCTTTTGTCTCCAGTATGGATTTTGCACCTAGTGAGGGAGAGAATATAGTCAAAGATGGAAAGACACTTTAGCTCAGATTTCAGAAGGCTATGACTATCAGACAGTGTCTGACACTAGCCTCAGTTGAACACGAGAGTCCTTATACTTTAAAGGGGATGGGCAGAGATATTAACTATGGCACATTGGTAAAAATCAAAACATGTGAGCATTTTTTGTGTGTGTGGTGCTGGGGATTGAACTCGGGGGCATTCTCCCTCAGAGCTACACCCCCAGCCCTATTTTTTATTCTTTATTTTGAAACATGGTCTCACTAAGTTGCAGAGGGCCTAAGTAACTGAGGCTGGCCGCGAACTGCGATCCTCCTGTCTTAGCCTCCCAAGTACTGGGATTACAAGTGTGTGCCACCACGCCCAGCTACATGTGAACATTTGTAATGTCAATCTCAATATCCTGTATGGGGAAGTGGGGAGTGAGGAGAGAGCCAGGGGAAAGCCTACCAAGTGCCCTGTGCATTTATGACACTATCACTATTAACTATATTATGATATGAGACTATACTGTACCAATAAAAGTAACAAAAAAGAAAAAAAAGAATTTCAATAAATAAGAAAGGAAGCCAAAAAACAAAACAAAACAAAACAAAAAATGTGGGCAGCCCCATAATTCAAGGAATCTTCAGAGTAATTTGCTTCTAATGTATTTTAAGCACTTAAGGGAGAAACAGACCATTGTGTAAGAAATGGTGAATAAAGAGCCCAGAGTTGAAGGGTTTTTTGTATTTTTCCAAGTTCTGGATCCAAACTTGCACATAGGAAAAAAAAACCCTGGTTAATCCATTTGGGTTGCTATAATAAAATACTATAATACTATAAACTGGTATCTTTTAAACAACAGAAATGTATTTCTCATATTCTCTAGGCTTGGAAGTTCAAAATCAAGTTTCGGACCGAGTCAATTCAAGGTCTGTTGAGACCCACTTTCTGGTTCATAGATGGTCCTTCTTTCTCACTGTGTCCTCACCTGGTGGAGGGGCAGGAATCTCCGGGGCCTTTTTTATAAGGTCCTTGAGCCCATTACTTGATCTAATCACATACCAAAGGCCTCACCTCTTAATATCATCGCATTGATGATTAGGTTTCAACATATAAATTTTGTGGGGTAGGGAATAAAACATTCAGAACATAGAAAAAACCTCCATTAGTTTGAAAAAGAAAGAAAAATTCTTAAAAGGTATTTAGCTGTATCAATCATTATTCAGTCAAGTCGTTGAAGAGCATCACTCCTCCAAAGCTCTTGCTATTTTGCTAGCCATTTGCAGTATTTTGGGCTGCCTAAGTCTCTTCCAGCAACTCCCTAGGAAGCACTGGCTTTGCCAGCTTCCTCCATGCTGGAATTCAGGAATGTGATGTAGACTCCATTTCACTTTTGTGAAATGTGATAGAAAAGAAGCAGCATGAGAGCTCCATGTAATCTATTTTATTGTTGTTTTTAAGAGTAAACAGAAGTGCCCAGCATTTGGAGTCTGTGGCAACTGTAGAAGTTGCAGAGTTGCTTTCCTGGTGTCACAGGGGCATGAGAGCAGTCAGCAATATTGACCGCAGAAGCAGTGCGTTATGGGTACACAAGTGGTAGTGATGCAAATTGTGCCTTTCAGGGTGTAGTTTTCTTACCAGCCAGTTTTACAGTGTGGTTTTGAGGTAGTTTCCTGAGTGATCTGCCTCCAAGTCTCTTCAGTGATTCTGTGATCTCCTAAATACCTTTTTAATAAACTCCCTTTCTGCTTAATTACTCTGAGCTATCTTCCATTGCTTGGAACTACAAACCTCATCTGGTACACAATGTCCTTTCCTTTCTGATAAACTCAATTTTCTCTACCTTGCTCTGTATCCAGAGATGTTTTCAATCCTCAGCTGATGGTTTGGCAGCTCTGGATGGGTGCCTCAGGCAGCCGTTGTGCCAGCCTGCTATTGAATGTGGAACTGAATATCAGGAGCGACTTGAGGAGCGCAGCCAGGAAGCAGAGAAAGAGCACGGATCATTGTGTGGCAGAAAAACAGTGGCGGGCACTGAAATAAAGGTTCAGCTCTGGGGCCGAAAAATATTGTGCTCTGACTCGATGTGTCTTGAACCAGTCTTGGGGACAGCTGTAGTAACAGTTGATTTGTCAGTTGCTTCCTTCTCCAGGTTCCAAGAGCATATGGAAGACCTCCTTATTATGACATCATGTACTTCACTGCAGCTATAAATTCACTTATCTGTCTCTGTCACCAATTTGAAGCCAGACCCGTGATGCCGTTGAGTGTGAATACTTAGTACCAGTTGTGGGACTTCATGGGAGGCCCAATAAAGAGCATCCGTCATCACCACCCCCCAAATACTGTAAAAATTTACAGATAACATAAAGAAGTAATAGAAAACACTGACTGCCTTCTTCTAAGCCCTTTCCTTTAATTCATTTTATCTATAACAATCCAGTAAAAGTAAGTACTGGCATTATCTCATTTTACACAGGTGGAAACTGAGAAATAGGCTAATTAGTTTACCAAAGATCATAGAGATTATACATTGAAATATTCTAGGGTCCATGTACAGATTCCTAAACTCATTGGCTTACCATGCCATTTTCAGAAAAAAAAAATTATGCAGTGCCTTCCATCAGGGGCACTTCCACTGCCCCCCTTACTTTTATTTATCACCCCTTATTGCACCTGAGGCTACTACCTCTTCCCTGGATTGGTCCAGCATCCTCTTGCCCTCAGGGGGGTATCCCAAACTTTGGGGATCCATGGAAGCAGAGAGAGGTCAAAATTTAGCGTTTTCAATTGTAAAGCTGATAAAAATTGTGGTTTAAGTAAACACAATAGTTGACTTCATAATACTGTACCCCAGTCTCAAATCACACTAGAAAACTCTAGGCCTCCAAAGAAGCCTGAAGTGCTAAGCCTAGCCCATGGCAAAGAGCAGAAAAAAACAAAATATGCTTTAAAGATGGAAAGAGCCAAGAAAGAAAGCAAAGAGGGGACTGAGCATGCCTACTTCATCTCCCAATTTTGCCAATCTGATTACCCACTCCATCTGTCTTAAAAGTAAAATGGGAGAGAAAATCCTATAGGCTCTGCTTACTGACAGCTCTTCATGGATTCAGGGGCTGGCTCAGTGCAAAATTGGAAAATAGGTAAAGTCTTATCTTTGGAACTATGTCCTATGACCCATGGACAATTCTGCTTGACCAATTTCCATATGACAGTGCTTCTTTTATCAATGAGTGTAGGGAACTGATAACACTGTCACTAGAACACACTTTAATGCCTCTTAACAAGGGAGCAGGAAAGTGGATGTAGGATGTTCTTGGGTTTCATTTCATGTCTTGTATGTCCTGAGAGCTTTGCCTGTTTCCTGCTTTATAAAACCTGGGTAACAGAAAAGAGCTTGCCTCGCAGAGAAAATGAGAAAAGGAATGATGTACAGGTTATTATTTCTGTTGATGGTCTTGGATACAACAGAGAATGGTTCCCCTCAAGAAGGGAGAAGCGGGAGCCACAGCTTGACAACAGAGGAATCTCTTTTTGTTTCCTGTTCCTAAAACAGGACAGATCTTGAGCCTAAAGTTCATCATTTGAAAAATTAGACACCAAAGGATTTGCTCACACCACATTGAGAAATCAGTGTGGGTAATATCTGAATATTAGTGTTGTTTAAAGTAGAAAATTAAAAAAATGACTTAGCTGAAAATCTTTGTGTCTAAAGTTTATCTTGAATTTTCTGAAGTATTTACATTGTCTTTTACAAAGTACCAACCGATTTGAAGTCTGAGAAGGAATTGGGAGTCTCCCATAATGTTTGGACAATAACACCCCTAAACAGATACATGTTCACTCTCTCTGGGTTGGTTTTGTTATTGGATTTCTCAATTCTATCATGGTAACAGGATCAAGCAACAGGCCAAGGATTTCAATATTCTTTACATCAAGTTTGTTAGACTTGACTACATTTATCAAGCTCTTTTTAGCATCAGTTGACAGGGGCAAATCTACATCCCAGGTAGCTAGTAGACCCAAGGTCTTTATGGCTGTTAGATGATTATTTTTATATACCTCCCTCTCTTAGACTCACCTTTCCCTGCCAGCAGGCTCCACCATGCCCTTCTGGGTACAAAACCTGGCGCTTCAGTGTTTTGTTCTCCATCTCAGCTTAAGTACTGAGCTTATTTTTTTAGTGTATCTTAACTTTCAAAATTTTTAATTTCAGTATTACTTGTGGGGGCAGAATCTCTTCCCTCTTCTATTCAAGATCTTTTATTGGTAATCCTTTTTCCACCCCATTTAACATATGATCAAGATTACTCCTTACCTACTCCAATGTTCAAGGCAGTGGGTAGCTCTGCACTTTAATGTTTTAGGCAGTGTTATGCATAATGTGAATCAATGAGGCAAGAGAAGTGGGAATTGATCAAGTACTCTGCTAACACCTAAAGGTTTGGCATCCTTGGGAGGCTAGAATCTCATATATATATGGGATTGTATATATAAATATATATACATATTTTCCCCTATACCCTATGCTGAAATTTCACCTAAGGTAACCAGCATACTTTGGCTTTCCACCTGCTTTTCTTAAGGAGGACAGGGACGAAGTCATATTGAAACACTGACACAGAGGTGGCCCAATGTTGCCTTCCTATCAGGAGTCTTTGCTTCTTTGCTAAGAAAGACTTAGGGAGAACAGGAAACTGCTTAATTAAAAGGCACATATCTCTAGAAGAGCAATGGGACTGCAGGCCACTGGGGAAGGCTCCTTACTTCCCCTACTCATCGAACCAAGCCTGCTTGATCATGAAGCCACCAGATGGTCACCTGAGCTCCATTTTCAGAGAAACTTTCAAGAAATTAGTAGAGCATAGAGGATGGAGTACAGATTTTGAAGGATAATTTTCCAACCTTCTTATCTTATCTGGAGGCTTTCCCATTACTGTAGCTTTTAACATAAAAGCTTCAGAGTAAATTTTAACACAGGAGAACAAAACAGCACCAAGTGAAAACATAGGAAGCTGAATTTTGAAGGGAGCAGGTATCTGCTGGATACCTACTCTTGGCTAAGGGTTGGTGGGATCCTGAGCCCTAGTGGTTCCCATCGGCTAGATGGACCGGAAACTTTAGCAAAGAGCGGAGGTTCTTTTTCTCTGTTTTTTGCTGCCTTCAAGGAGAAGGTTCTGGGGAGGCTAAAAGCCCATTTTTAGGTTACATGAGCTGCTGAAAGAAATTTGACTGTTTTCTATAAGGGGCAGCTGATCTCTGGGTAATGACAACAAAATTCAGGCTGGAACCCAGGCAGGAGGAATACTCAAAAAACAGAGAACGAGTAAAGTCATAATGAGGGTTAGACAGCAACAGTGTACAACACACACAGGTGTATGGGTGATGCCATGGAAAACAGCCCAGGAAAGATTCATATATACTATAGGCCTAGGAAACATTCATTCTTAATTTTAATTATATTGCAAGGAAATGGCAATGAGTCTCTTACAACACTGCAAGAGAATTCTGTCATATGTTCCATTCCCTTTGCAACTGTTGTGGTTCAAGTCATTAGCATCGTTCCCTGGGTCTCATAGCTAGTTTAGCAGTCTACTGTCTCTACTTTCCTGTCCACGCTGTCAACAAAAGGGTGTTCATAAAACAAATCTGATTATGATGCTCTGCTGTTTAACCTCAACGCCTGTTATCACTACAGGATTAAACCCTAATTCCTTAGGAGGGAATTGGCCCAGCTCATCTCCCACAAATTTCCAACACCCAGATTCTATTGTACTTAACCACCAATATGTACACTCTGTTCTCTTAAACCTGCATGTCCGTTTTTTAACTTTTTAATTTTGAACCCATTTTAGACTTACTGAGAAGTTGAAAATATAGTACAGAGACTTTCCATATATATCTTACTCTCTACCCCTCACATTTTAAGTAACAATAGTACATTTATCAAGTGTAAGAAATTCACATTGGAAAAATATTATTAGCTAAATTGAAGACCTTACTCAAATTTCCCCAGTTTTTCCACTAACGTTTTCTCTGTTCCATCTCATATCCAGAACCCCACCTTGCTTTTGATTATTTTTCCTCTGTATCCTACAATCTGTCAGTTTCTCAGTGTTTCTTTATCTTTCATAGCTTTGACACTTTTGAAAATTTTGGTCAGTAGTTTGGTGGAAGGTCTCACCATTTTGGTTTGTCAAATGCTTGCTCACTATTGGACTGAAGTTGTATGATTTTTTTTTTGCAAGAATGCCACAGAAATGATGTGTATTGGTGCATCATATCCTGGGGTTCATAAGGTTGATAAGTATTATCCCTGATCATGTTGACCTCTATCTACTAGAAAGTAGTTTTTGCTGGGTTCTTCTTCTGTTCAATGACTGTCTTTGCCTTTCTAATTAATACATACTTTGGGGGAGATACTTGGAGACTGTCAATTTTATTGTTAAGAATTTACACACTAATTTTCAATCATCACTGAATCTTATCAGTAATAATTATTATCGATACGTGATCTTTATGATCTTTTTCTCAGCTTTTCCCCTTTGCCTTGAATGCCTGCCTCCACCTTTTTCTCTGTCAATTCCTACTTCTCCATGCATCGTCCAGCTCAAGACTGTCTCCCTCTGTGAACCCTTTCCAGATTGCCCCAGGCAGACAAGAATGACATTCTCCACACTTCCTCAGCAGCCCCAAGCATAGCTGTGTACTACCTGTCCCCGTGGCTAGGGGCTTTTTTTGTTTCCCTGTGAGTTATCCTGCATGATCGTAAATGCCCTGGGGGACACTGCACTGTCTCAGCAGTTTTGTTTTTTTTTTCTGCCAATACATAGTGGCAGAGTCTGGTCTACAAAAGACATTCAATATGTGTTTGAGAATAAATGAATGAATGCATACATCTATTATATTCTTTTTAAACCTTCATTTCTAAAGCTGAACAATTTCGAGTTTTTGTTGTTACAGCTAGAAGAATAATGCTCATTTCTAAATATGTGATTCTGACTTTCTGCCAAAAATTCCCCTTTCTCCCTTTGGAAAATTTACTTCATGATGTTTCTGGCATCAACCTTAGTAAGTCCTCTAAAAATGAAACTAAAACCTTGCTTACTGCTTCCCCCCCCCATACCTCCCCTCCATTGGCCTACGTTTTCCCCTGCACTTGCGATTCAGTTTGTAAGTATATTTTCAGGAGCAAGAGGTGAAGAAACTGCTCTTTCATTCACTTTGCTAAGCTTTTAGGTCACCTGCCTTGATCCTGACACACGAGCTTCCTTATTCCTTAGTGATACATTTTCTCCTGCATATTTGCTTTATTCTGCAAATTCAAGGGAGATTTTATAAAACTATCTTTAATTCCCTGACGCAGAACAAACAGCAGAAATCGACTCTTTGGCTAACAGTTACCATCATTATTATTATCACGGAATCAGGGGTTTAAGTCGCTAATGAAGGAGATGGGGCTTGCGCGTGAAGGAAGGGGCTGCCTGGCCTTGTGCCCACAGGTGTGCCACCAGTCAGCGGTAGAACTGTAGACGTTAAGAGGATCTTGGTTTCTCCCATCATCACCATCACCAAACTGCCTTTTTCCTAGTAACCTGTACCACATTGTGCGCAGTCTGCACAGAATGTTAGCAACCATATCCAATCTCTTAACAGCACTCTTTAGAACCATTATAGTATCTCATCTTGGTAGTTACTTTAGGCTGCATGTTAGCCATTTGGTGTTTGATATTATAATTATTTTTCTTCCCTTTTCTTTCTTTTTCTTATCAGGGATTGAACCTAGGGGAATTCTACCTCTGAGCTACATCCCCAGCCCTATTTTATTTTTTATTTTGAAACAGGGTCTAAGTTGTTGAGGGTTACCTTGAACCTGTGATCCTCCCGTTTTAACTTCCCAAGTACTGGGATTACAGGCATGTGCCATGCTCCAAGCCTGATCTTATACTTCTTAACCTGCTACCACCCCAATCCTAGTAAGACTAGGCATTCCATAAAGGCTGAAATTGAGCTTTAGATTTCTTTATCATTAGGGTATTTTGCTCTGTTAATAGGGGCTCCATAACTGTTTGGGGAATTAAATTGTTTGTCTCCCATCTAAAACAGAAAACAAAAAAAAATTGGTGATGGAAGGGCATAAAAACTAATAATTACAGAACTATAACTTGTTTTTATTGATAATATGTTATCTGTGAATACATTTTAATATACTTTTATTGTTCCATTGTAGTCTCACATCATAATACTGTTTTATGAGTACATTTTAAATAGACAAGATTTCTAGAAGTTCTGAGAAGTTAGAGAAAGAAATCGACAATTGATATTTTTAAAAGAAACATATATTCTAGAATGAAGCCTGAACATACCAAAGATTTATTTGGAGTTGATTTATGTAATAATTTTCTAATAGTGGGTAACATTCAACAAAAGGAATAGTCTAAATATTGTTCCTTTTGCTTCCACAGAAGTATTAATTTTAGGACTCTACCACTTCTTAATTCCTCTTTGCAATGCCTTAGTTCTGGTTCTCATTACTTTTCACCTGGGTAATTGCAAACACCTCAAATGATTTCCAGCGTCTTCTCCCTACATTTCATAAGCGATGGCTCCACATCGATCATAAGAACAAGCTCTAATTCCTTTCTGTGGCATATTCAATTCCAGTCGCCACCCTATGTTATTGGACTTTTCTCTTATCACACTCCTTATGAGAGTTGTTCCAGCTACACAGAAACACACAAATCTCCAGGAAGGAGTACACCATGCTTTTGCGCTTCCCATGCATTTTTTTTTCATTCTGTTTTTCCAACCTGAAATGCCTATTATCTTCATCTGCTGTTTTAGGATCCACCTGAAAATATTATCCTCTTAGTGAGATATTGCATACATTTACAAAACAGAATTTATCTGTCTCCATCATAGAAGTGGGCCTGTACCTTTATTATAACACTTGTTATATTGTGTTCGAATTTATTGTTTATTAATCTGAAGTTCCCTGAAGCTAACAGCTGTTCATCTCTGCATCACTGATACCTTGAGATTGTAGTGGGCTAGGTTACTATAATGAATTTCAAAGTCTCTGAGGTCACAGTATGAGTGTAAGGTTCACTCATGACAGACCAATGTGAAGCTGGGAGGTCGGGCAGAGGTTGTATTTTCTGTTCCACACAGTAATTCAAGAATCCGGGCTCCTTATGTCATAAGGCACCTTCATCTTCAACACATGGACTCCCAGGGTTCCACAGAACAGTAAATGGAAGTTCACATGTGGAGGGTTTTATGGGTGAGAGCTGGAAGTGGTGTAAGCAAAATCAATTCATGTTCCTTTACCATGACCTGGTCACAGGTGCAGATTAACTGCAAATGTGGAAGAACGTTTTCTAATCTGGAACCATTATGGTAGATTGGATGGGGCAAAAAGAACATTTTTTGAATCTAAAAGTCCTGATTTGAAATTAAAGCAATGTAAGCCACTCACTAGCTATAGGTCATAGCAAGTTCCTAAAACTTTCTCTCTCTTTTTCCTTCCTTCCTTCCTTCCTTCCTTCCTTCCTTCCTTCCTTCCTTCCTTCCTTCTTCCCTTTCCTTCCTTCTTCCCTTCCCTTCCCTTCCCTTTCCTTCCTTCCTTCCTTCCGTCTTTCCTTCTGTCTTCTTTTCTGTCTTTCTTTTCTGGAGATTGAACTCAGGGGCATTCCACCACCACGCTACACCCCCAGCATTTTTATTTTATTTTGAAACAGGGGCTCGCCATTATGTTCATATGTGAGAATACCAATGCCAAGCTCAGTATTATGTATGGGGAAGAGGGGGGAGTGGGGAGGAACCCAGGAGGAAGTTCACCAAGTGTTGTGTGCATATATATATATATGCCACTATCACTCTGAACTACATTATGATGTGAGACTACAATGTACCAATAAAAGTATATTTTTAAAAAATGGATGAAAGACCTGAATTAAGAGCTGGAACAATAAAACTCTTAGGGGGAAAAAAAGAAAGAAACCAGGTCTCACTAAATTGCTGAGGTTCTCACTAAGTTGCTGAGGCTGGCTTCGAACCTACAATTCTCCTGTTTCAGCCTCTCAAGTACTAGGATTACAGGTGTGCGCGATCATGCCCAGATGGTTCCTCAAACTTTCTAAATGCCAAGTTCCTCATTTGTAAATGGAGCTGGTGTGGGAGTTGAGATAATATATGAAATGCACCTGACAACAAAGGAGGAACTATTAAATAATTACCCCTATTTCAATCAAACCAGTACTTTTTTAGAATCTGCAGTATGCTAGAGAAGAGTGCTGAGGAGTAGAAAGAGCTATTTAAAGCATCCCTTACCTTTACAGAATTAATAGACCAGTTGTTAGGATAAAAATTATAGACAAGAACATAGAAATGTAAAATACATTCTGATATGCAGGCTCTTCATAATAAAGAGTAGCAAAATATCCAATAATATATGAAAAAACCTCACTTCATTAGTCACCAGAAAAATACAAATAAGATCCAAGATGAGTTCTAATTATGTGCATATATAATAGGAACTCATTATAGTTTTAATTTGGAAAACTGAAAATAGGAATCATGCTAAGTATTGGCAAGTATATGGAGCAGCTGTGACTCTCTTGCCTAGCTAGATGAGTGTAAATTGGTCTACCCACATTGAGAAAAAAAATTATTAGGTTATAAAGTACCTACTAAATCTCAACATACACATATCCTATGATATAACATCTCTCTCCTAGACATATGTACAACAGAAAGGAGTTGCTATGTCCACCATAATGTATAAGAATATCCACAGCCTCTTTTTTCCTAGAAACCCAAAATTGGAAACCAAACTGGTAGGAAGAAACCTCAGCAAACTTTGTGGGATGATGAAAATGTTCTCTACCTTGATATAGATACTGGTCACGTGGGTATATGCATCTGTCCAAACTGATAGAACTATACATTTCAATGCATATAAATTATGCTTTAATAATAGTAATAATGACACTAATAATAAGTGATGATGTGCAAAGCAAGTGCTTCCACATTGGAAGTTACATGGATCTTTTATCACATTCATTTTTAGTTGTCTTTGAGGATGACACTTATATCTTAAAATGTTCCATAGCCCCTCCCACTGCCAAGGAAAGTTTGTTGATAATACAAATTATCTCAATAATTCTCTCCACATTATTAAAATTATTATTAAAAAGTCACTTTCAGTTTCAGCTTCCAGCTTCCAGGTACTCTAGCTCTTTCTCTCTTTCCTTTTTTTTTTTTTCATTTTGGTACTGGGGATTAAACCCAAGGGCATTCTACCTCCAAGCTAAACCCCCAGCCCTTTTTGTTTTGAAACAGGGTCTTGCTAAGTTGCTGAGGGTCTTGCTAAGTTGCTGAGGCTAGCCTTGAACCTGTGATCCTCCTGTCTCATTCCCACAGGTACTGTGATTGCAGATGTGTGCCACTGCACTGGGCTTATTCCAGCTTTTTGATGACCCTCTGGAACCACCACAGTGACTTTTGCACACTACTCAGAATATATTTTAAGGCAGACCCCAAATATTTTCTCCATTTTGGCTAAGAATCCAGTCAGTCATTTAATTATTCTGCTTGCTAATCAAAATTAATTATATAGATTAACCGTCTTCATACAAAAGTAATATTTTTCACTTTGGTGGTAAAACATTACAAGTAGGAAAGAAACGACTTTTTTCCCTCTAAGTCCTCTAAAGTATTGTCTTTTTTATACTTTTATTGGTGCATTATCATCTCACATCATAATGTAGTTCATAGTGATAGTGACATACATGCACACAGCACTTGGTGGGCTTTCCCCCGGCTCCCTCCCCATCCCCCCGCCCCTTCACCATGCAGGGTACTAAGATTGACATTGGTATTTTCACATATGTACATAATGTCGAAAGTACTGATTCCTTCATTGATACTCCCTCTCCTCCCCTTTCCCTAGACTACCTCCCTGGCTCCACTGGAGTTTCTCCTCCATTATTGATGTTCTATTGTACATTGAGTATTAGCCTCAAACCTATGATACTCCTGTCTTGGCCTCCCAAGTACTGGAATTATAGGCATGTGCCACTGTACCAGGCTCCTTTTTTAAGTTTTGGGACAGGGTATCTCTAAGTTGCCCAGGCTGGCCTTGAACTTGCAATGCTCCTGTATCAGCCTTCTGAGTTGCTAGGATTACAGGTATGCGCCACCACAGCAGGCACATGACTTTATAACTTTTGAAGACTAATAAAGGGCTATTTCCACCAAATGCAGTGGCACACACAGGTAATCCCAGTACTTGGGAGGCCGAGGCAGGAGGATCACAGGTTCAGGGTCAGCCTCAGCACTTAGTGAGGCCCTACACAACTTAGTGATACCCTGTTTAAAAAAAATAGTGTGGGGGGGATGTAGCTCAGAAATAGAACACCAAAATAAAAAAGTGTTATCTTTTTAAAATTATCTTCTCTTCTGTGATTATACTGTAATATATGGATATAGCAGAAATATTCAGAAACAATAAAATATAATATACCTATTATCTTTTTAAAGCTATTTAGATTTTAAAATTATAAATAAAAAAGATTGGGAAAAAATCAAAATCACTCATAATTCCACCACTCAGATAAGTAAATATCATAGATTTGATGCCTTAAAAGAATCACTTATTTCTTTGGTTGTCCAGGTTTTTAGTCTCAGCATCTAGGAATAGAAGAATGGGTTTTAGAGCATCTTCCCATCTGGCTCCATTTACAATATGAATATTACAATTTTTCTTTGATTTTGGCATGTGGTTATTTTCCAAATTCAGTTTCTTTACCTGGAGTTTTCATCATCTGCTGTTTCTATATTTTTGTTCGCATATTTTCACAACCATATTATTTCATGAGAGTCAGAGGATGCTATGGTGGTAACTAGCTATGGGCTCTTTCAAATGATAAAACTAATATTTTTAGGAAGGGAAATCCAAATGAGTTAGATAGTGAGGAATATATAATATTAAACAAACAAAAAAGGGGGGCTTCTGTAAAGCCTGGGTTATTAAAGATGCTAGATACAACTTTTGGAAAGAAAAGTCAAAGTAATAGAAAAACATGGAGAAAATTGTCCTATAGTTCTACAGAGTAACATATCCCTCTGTTGGTCACCTTACAGGTCCCTGTATGGGGAAAGGAGGGAGATTTGGCCTGTTCACTCAGTCTAATTGGAATCATCACTCTCTTCTACTTGGTGACATTTTCTTCAGATCACTAGCAGCTAAGCAAGCCGTGTGTAGGTTGGCAGAATAATTGAAGTCGATACCCTGGTGGGCTGTTTCTCAGTAAAGATGAAGTTTCAGATACTCAGGAATTCTAAAATATAGGAAAAAGCAGTCACCTGTGGGAAAAATAATGGGAACTTTATCCCAATAATATAATTTTATTTGGTATAGAAATACTTTTCTTCACCTCCAACAGGGAAGCTTTGAACATAATTTACTTGACTTCCGTGGCTCTAGGTGATAGCTCCTCATGGAGAGGCCTGTAGGTTGGTTGCTGCCAAATGTGCCATTTTTATGAATCATAAATGGTTCTCTTCCTGAAGAAGAAGAGTAACTTAATCAGAAATGGAATTCTAACCTCTGAATATTCTGAAGGACTCACACAAAATTTGACCTTGCAAAATCTGATAAAACTTATAGAGCATAGAAAAATACTTAGGATTTCAGATAAAACATACAGCAATGTGAAAGTAGACATCTTCCTACGTGGGCAAGCGGGACTACCTGGCACTATAGCATTGAACAAAACACCCTCTCTCATACACATTTAACCCAACACTGGTTACATCGAATTATCTACCTACTCTACACGTGCTGCCTACAAATGAGCATTTGAACATGTCTAGAAAAAAATAACACACAGGTATATTGACTTGTACCATTTCTTTTTTAGGACTCTAAACCTGAAGTCCCTTGGGTAGATCATCCTCATGATAACAGCTAACACTGCAAAGTACTAGGTTTTGTTTTAAACTCCCAAACAATTCTATGATGTAAGTACTATTATTATCCCAGTTTGTAGCTCAGGAATCTGAGGCACGTAGCTGCTAAGTAAATTCCTCAAGGTCATAGACATAGGTGACTCAGCCAAGACAGAATTCCAAGGTAGTCAAGCTTCAGAGCCCAGGCAGAGTAACTAGTGCATGAAGCTGCTTCTGCTGTCTTTCCTCATTTTCCTAGTACACTTATTTTCATTGTTGAAGACCAGTATTTGCCTATCATCTCTCTTCAAACCTATAGGTATCATTCCTTCTTCTTTGTTCTTAATTGATGACTTTGATTTTTATTTCCCCAAGAAAATATCCCATTATCAAATCTCCTAACTCCAACATGAATTAATATTCATATGCTCAACTCTCTTTCTTGATACAGTTGATAAAATATCCCTACTCAGATAGGGCTGGCAAGACCAGTTTCTTCAAAAGTACAGTGCTTAGCATTCCTTCTGTCTTGCTCAGGAATTTGGCTCTTTCATGAAATTCACTCTTCCTATTCAATAATTTCTGTTTGTTCCTATAATTGAAAGAGTGATGCTCATTAAATATTTTCTTTGTTAGTCTATGTCTCTCTTGTTCTTTTTAGTTAGGCAGGTTATATGATTAGTTCTGACCAATTAGATGTGTATCACTTCCAGGCTGAGAGTGAAAATCCCATCATTCATTCTTTCCTATTTTAGGATGCTGGGGATCAAACCCAGGGCTTTGCACGTGCCAGGCAAGCATTCTATCACTGAGCTTCACCTCCAGCCCCCATTCATTCTTTTCTAGTCTTCCTTTTCTGCTGTAGTAATTGAGGAGGCTACATATTTGAGATAGTGCAGACGTAAGACAATGGAGCCTTAGTCAGACTGCAAATCTGAGAAACTATAAGGAAAAAACATACAACTGACCCTCCTTGAACATGTAGTATAGTGAGAAATAACACCTTCTTGTGCACTGCTGAGAATTGGGTGTTAATTTGTTACTGCAGCACACCCTACTCTATCCTGGCTAATAAAGATATATGCATATTCCAAATAAAAATTCCTCTGACTTTGCATCCCCTTCCATCCAAGTTCAATTTTTTCTGCTACCTTCAGAAAAAAAATCATTGAATGTATTATCTACATTCAGCCTCTACTTCTTCGCCTTCCATTTTTGTGTCAAGTCTTCTAATCACACTATTCCCTCCTATCCACGTGACCAACACATTATCACACTACATCCGTCAGTCTTCAATGTCCTTATATTACTAAAAAAACCCAGCAAGCTTTAAAATACTCTCTTCACTTTATTCTCTGTGGAATTTATGCATTTCACAGTTGGCTTCTCTTTAGTTTTATTTTCCAGTTTCTTTTTCTCTACTTTTTCCAGAATATTGTGTTGCCCTCATTCTTGGTTTTTGGTCCTGTTCTCTCTGCCTCCTTCACCTGTTTCATGATCTTGTAACATATCTACATGCTGAGAAAGTTTCAATCTGACTTCCCCATCCAGATCACTCCCTGACTCCAGACTCATTCCTAACTTAGCAGTTAGTAGCAATAGTAATAGTTCATGTGTACTTAAAATGCATTCAATTCCAAATTCTTTTTGCTGACCTCAAACCCCCCAAAGTCTGCTCCTCCCCTGCCATTCTCGTCTTAGGCCCCGATTCATCCTCTTGCTAATGCTCAATCGGGGCCTCCGCATGTACAAAAAGGTAGTGTGTTGCACAATTCCATATGACTAGATCCTGAGATCATCCCTCCCATTATGCCAAGTCTTTCTCTCACTCCAACCTCCCAATATCCAACCCACCAGAAAGCCCTGCAGGATTGACTCTCAAAATACACCCCAGTCCCATTACCTCAGCTCACTTCTTCACAGATTACACACTGTAAGATACCATCATCTAACATTGTATGTAGTTCCCTTGTAATTCTATCATTTTTCTTCTTTTTTAATTCCCAAAGAAAGACTTTAGAAACTGCTTCAATGCTGATCTTGCTGCTTCTCCTCCTCCACAGGTTGATTTATCATCTACAGTCATCAGAGAGCTCCTTAAAACCACACCTCAGAGTCTGTGGTTTCCTCCACATTACTCTTCCCCAGCTTCTCCCCACCCTCGGAATCACAGCCCCGCTCCTCACCATGGAGTATGCTGGCCTCTGCTGGCCTCCGGCCTTCACTCCTGCCCTCCTCTTCCTCACCCTCTCCACTTCAGCCTCGATGGCTCCTTGAGATGTTTACAATATTCTGAGCTACCTTCTGCTTTGAGAACTTCACACTTCCTAGCCCCTCCTTTTGAACACTTTTTTCAAAAGTTCAGGTAGCTTGCTGCTGCATCACTTTAGTTATCCACTCAAATAGCACCTCCTCAGAAAAGCCTGCCCTGACATCCATTTCTTTTTGGAGGTGCTGGGGATTGAACCCAGGGCCTTGTGTATGGTAGGCAAGCACTCTACCACTGAGCCACACCCCCCCGACATCCATTCTAAAATGGCCTTTCTATTTCATATGCCACTTCCCCTCTAATTTCTTAGTAACACAACAATATGCAAGTATATATATATTGTACTGGGGATTGAACCCAAGGGCATTCTACCTCTGAGCTACACCTTCAGCCCTTTTTTATTTTATTTTTCATTTTGAAACAGGGCCTCATTAACTGGCAGAGAGTCTTGCTAAGTTTCTGAGGCTGGCTGCGAACCTGTGATCCTCCTGTCTCAGCCTCCCTACTGGGATTACAGGCATGTGCCACTGTGCCTGGCTAAGTATATTTTTTATGACCTTGTTTGTCTGACCATTTAGTCTCTGTCTCTCCTACTGTAACTTAAACATGGGGACTTGGGAACAGGGGAGAGTGGATGCTTGGGATCCAACCCAGGGCCTTATGTTTGCTAAGCATACTCCCTACCACTGCATATACCCCTACCTCCGTAGTGTAGGGACTTTATCATATTTATCACTGTACTTCTATAATCTGGCACCTAGAAGGTGCTCCAAACATTGCTATTGTATTAATGGATGACTTGATCAGTCATACATCTAACTTTGTATGTAGTTCCTTTGGAATTCTATCAGTTTTCTTCATATTCCCAAAGAAAGAGGAATGATTCACTGAAGCAAAAAAATCTCCCTGACATAGAGAAGATCGGGAACGATCCTTAGCTGAGCAAAGGCCAGGTCTACAAATAGTTGACAAATTGGCCGTGTTTGGATCAATTCATTTTTTTTTTTTTTTGCGGTACCGGGGATTGAACACAGGGGCGTTCTACCTCCGCGCTACGCCCCCAGCCCTATTTTTTATACTTTATTTTGAAACCGGGTCTCACGAAGTTGCAGAGGGCCTCACTAAGTAGAGAGATAGAGAGACAGGGAGAGAGAGAGAGAGAGGGAGAGAGAGAGAGAGAGAGAGAGCTGAGGCTGGCCTCGAACCCGGATCCTCCAGTCTCCGCCTCCCAAAATACTGGGATTACAAGTGCGCCACCACGCCCGGTTTGGATCAATTCATTTTTAAAAATTATTTACTGAATGCATAGGTGTGTATTTGTAGCTACTGGATCAGCCATGTAGTCAATCCAATCGAGTCTCAAAAGGGGGACAGATTGTTTTAAACCTCTCTTTTTTTTTTTTTTTTGCTTTCCCAATGTGGACAGGCTTTACTTTGGACTATAGAAGCTAATATAGAAGCTGTAAGTTTATGAAAACCTCAGTAGGTTTTAACTTCATTGCATTGACTTTTTTGCTGTCTGATTTCTTTCTCACATTCAAGTACTTAGCACATTTGCCCTTGTTACTAGAAAGACTAATGTCTAGAGCAATTGATTAGACTCTCTACTAATCTTCATGCTTCCTGAATTCATACTAACAGAAGGGAGAGAAACCCACAGCCCATCTGTGGTCATTACAAATGAAGCCGCATCTTCATCTTCACATTTGAACACTAAGTTTAAGAGCAAAATTCATCACAGAGCAGAAAAAAGGGACGAGGTTTAGAAGTTAAGCTTCAAGCTGACTTGATCCAAACTAAATGCTTTGTAATCTCTCTTTAAACAAAAGCTTTAGCTTCGGTAATCCTCCTCTTTATCTATCCCTACGAAGCCTCCTGAGGCTGAAGCTGCTGTTCACGTCATTTTTATAAACAGCCTAGATCTCTGCCCACAAATTGCTTTCCAAAGGTGACAGCAGTGGTGTCAACTTAGCGCAAGTGCCATGAGTCATGTTTCCCTCCCTTTGGAGACAGGTGGCCAAGCAAAGCCCAGGCATCCTCTCCTCTATCCTCATGACACAGGCACAGGCATGCTGTTACTGAGCATCCATTCGGCCAAGAGCCTCGCTCATTAAGGCATGACTGAGAGACTATTGTGTCTGTCTCCACCTTCTGTTCCTGAAGTCCCAAGAAATGCCTCCCATTTGTTGTAAAAACATGCACCATGCCTCACTGTAGCCCCAGCTTCACACAGTCTGTTCCCTTTGATCAGGCCCTTTAGAGCCTGTAAATTTCCACTGCATTTCCTGAGAGAAGACAGCAAGGGGGTTCAGGCTCCATGACCTCAGACTGGTGCTCTTAAGACACCTGGTCTGCCCAGAATTGAAATGACCACACGGGTCCATGGACTTTCCTGCAGGCATCCTAGTACATGTTGCTAAGAGCATTCATATAGAAATGATGAAAAGATGTATTTCAAATAAATAACAAAATAAACAAATAAGTGAATAACAACAAAAATATTAAAAAAACGATATACTGTGTGCAGAAACAGAAGAGAGGGCATCCAACTCTTGTTGTACCTCTTATAGCAGGACCATCTGTGCTCATGTGTGAATTGCACACACACATACACACTCACATGCACACACAGAGATTTCTCCACTAGAGAGCAGCTGTTCTATCTTCTTGCAAGCCCAATCGTTAGCCATCTGTGGGAGAGAAACAGTGTCTAGGTAAATGTTCCTAAAATTGACGTTATCTTTGACCAAGAACTCTAGGCTCACTCTCATTGCTAAGAAAGGAGCTACTGCTCAGAATAAAGAGAACTGGATTCTCAAAAAGTGTCCTAGTTAATGGAAGAACGATGTGCTTTAGAATTAAACAAACCTGGCTATAGATCTTTCATGTGCCATTTATTAATGGTGCAGCTACAAGCAAGTATCTTAAACACTATAGCCTCACTTTCCTCTTATGCATAGACCTTCTTTGAAGAATTAAAGATGATATGAATAAAGTGTCTGGCACACAGTTTGACCTCAAAAAAATGGTAGGTAACTTCTTCTATGCACCAGTCCTTACTCATATTGGACCACACATATATCCTCTTTGGGCTTCAATTTCCTTTTCAAAAATCAGTTTTAGTGCTCAAAGACTAAAAACTCAGTGCTTATCAGGGAGATGCAAATCAAAACTATCCTGAGATGTCACCTAACCACAATTAGAATGTCAATCCTTAAAAACACAAACAATAATAAATGCTGGTGAGGATGTGGAGAAGTAGGAACTCTGATACACTGTTGGTGCGATTGCAAATTAGTGCAACCACTTTGGAAAACTGTGGAGGGCCCTCAGAAGAATGGGAATGAACCTACCATATGACCCAGCTATACCACTCCTGGGTATCTACCCAAAAGAATTGAAACCAGACTACCATAGTAATGCATGCATATCTATGTTTATAGCTGTACAATTCTTAATTGCCAAACTATGGAACCAGCCTAGGTGTCCATCAACAGATGAATGGATTACAAAATTATGGAATATTCACACAATGGAATTCTACTCAGTCATAAAGAAGAACAAAATTATGTAATTTGGAGAGAAATGGGTGGAACTGGAGAATATTTTGCTAAGTGAGATTAGTCAGTTACAAAAAGTGAAAGGCTGGATTTTTCCCTGATATGTAGAAGCTAGGGGGAAATTGGGACACAGGAAGGGCTCTGGACAAAGGAGGAGAAACCTTAGTGGAGTGAGGGAGGGGACCTAATTGAGGGAGGCGGAAGGGGGAGGAAGACTTGAAGAGGGAAACACCTCGATGGGCATGCTAAATATAATATACTATATTACTATATAATATACTATGTTAAATACAATATAATATAAATGTAAATATACAAATTTATCAATGCCAATCATAGTGCATGGGAAGGTGGGGGGGGAGAGGGAGAGGGTGGGAACTGGGGGAGAGCTCACCAATTGCTGTGTGCATGTATGCTTCTATCAACCTAAACTTCATCACAATGTATGATTACAATGTACCAACAAAAAAAAGATACATCAATTACTGAATGAATAAATGAATTGATTTCTGATGACTTAAATAATACCAAATAAAATTCTAATGTAAAACTAAAAAAACAACAACAAACAAACAAAAAAAGCCATAGTGCTTATGCATAGGGGAAGAGGACCAATATAAAAAATCAAGATTTTCTGGAGAAACTGATGAATATTCTCACCTTGGTATTTCTGGATGGGTGGCAGATGGATAACAGTTCTATCTCCCTGTATTTGCACAGGTGCTAATAAAATGTGGTGGGATGGTATCTAGTCCTTAAGGAAGAAAGCATGAAATCTCTACTGTCATCATGGCTTTGAACTCTCTCTATTTCTCTGTCCCTTTCTCTAAATTTCAAATGAAGAATGTAATATCTCAGTCTTATATTTCTTAGAATCATTAACATGAACACTCATGAGAAAATATACATTTGTTATCAGTAGTGATACAATCATTATTGCAGGAATACCTCTAAATCGGTGTCTTCAACCTTCCTTGACTACAAATTGTGTTCAACTCTGGACTGTTGTAGAAAGTAGTAATTGAAGAAAAATTAGTGAAATTGGTGGTACACAGAGAATACTGGATGAAGAAATCATACTTTCTTGCATTTGGGAAGTTTTCTAAGAGTTGTCATTTCTACCCCCCATATTTGACTTGTGTTAGGCAATTTTATCTCTCAAACAGGGCTTAGACACTCTTCCCTAATGCTATAAAATAAAAACAAATTTTAGAAACAGTAATTTTATGAAGATTTTCTTGATTGCCATTAGACACTCACTTCTTACAAAGGAAACTAATATAGCTGGACTCAAAATATCCTTATTTTTTAAATGGTGCATATAAAAGGACTGTCTCAATCCTTTATTGGGAGGTAGGTAAAAGAAGTGAGATGAGATTAATCAGTTATGCATACTGTTTTGAGTTGACTAGCTAAAATTTTCACTTGTTTTTTTCAGGTGACCAATTTATTCTAAAATTACCTTCAAAAGACATGTCTATCTTAAAATTAACTTCAAAAGACATGAACTAGTCTGGCACAAACATTGGACTTTTCATTTCCTCTCTTATTGATTATAGTAACTATAATAAAAAACCAAGATCCACAAGATGAAACTCATCTCTCTCGTGGTGAACAATTGATGAATTCAATTCACTTTCTTTTTAATCTATAGAGGTATCTTTAAACGACCTAATTCCAACTTTTTTTCCAACTTGAAGGGACTCTTGTGAGTCAAAGTTATACCTTCACAGAAGAAATATTTGTAAATGAATTATTGAAAGCTAGCAACCTCAACCAAAGAATAAATCTTACAGATAAAACAAAATGTTATCACTTACACCTGGTCCCTGCTGGACTTACCTCTAATAGTTTTCTGTTTTTGTGTAGGATTAGCACAATTTAAGAGATTCAAACAAGGCATATGTTTATTATCTCGCACTGTTAGAGGGCAGGATTATGGACACCTCTATCTGGGTCTTTTGCTTAATGTCTAACACAGCTTCAACTGAATTCTCATCTGAAGGCTTGACTGGAAAATAATTTGCTTCCAAACTTACTCCAATAATTGGCATAATTCATTTCCTTGTGGTGCAGGTCCACGGGCCATGGCTTCTTGCTGACTGGTGGCTGGAGGCCACTGTGGGCTCTTTAAGGCCATCCTCCACCCCTGCAGGACTCTCCCAACATTGCCACAACTTGACTGTAAGATGCATCTCCAGAGCAAGTTGGTTAGCAAGCGATACGGTTAGATATAGAATGTCCCCTGAAGAGCTCATGTATTCATGTTCAGAGATGATGTAATTAAGTCATGAGGGTTGTAATTGCATGAGTGGATAAATCCATTGTAATGGATTTACTGGGTGGTAACCTAGGCAGGTGGGGTGTGGCTAGAGAAGGTAGGTCACTGGGGATGCGGTCTTAGGGACTGTGCTTTTGTTTTTGAATCCCTTTGCTTGTGCTCTCTTGCATTCAGCTTCTATTATATGAGAGCAGAGCCCTTGATTTCTCCCTCTTTCTGCATCCCACCACTAAGCCTTAAGTTCCACACACCCCAGGCTCACATGACTGAACCCCAAATCTCCAAAAACTGTGAGCAAATAAATCTTCCTTCCTCTAAGTTGTGTGGTCAGTTGTTCTGGATTATAGGAGTGAGAATGTTGATTCAGACAGAAGGGAATGGCCCTGAACAATGTAATCACAGAGCAATGTGACGTTCATTACTTCACTGTATTCTATTGGTTGGAAGGATGTTACAATTTCCAGTCACACTCAAAAGGAGGGAATTGAACGAGCACTTGATCCTCCTGCCTCAGCCTCCTGAGAACTTGGGATGGCAGGCATCTACCACCATGCCCAGCCTAGGTGTCTCTTTCTAACTGCTTTTTTAGGCTTCTAGATATTCCTTTTTAGTAGAATTCAGGGTTTAGGAATTTAACATCCTATAGGGAAATTAAGGTGGGGTATTAATGTTGTAAGTAAAACTGTGGAAATCCTCATGAATATTTTTATGTTCTTTAAAATCAATTAATATAAGTAGAATAACAAAAAGATACTTATTATGGTCTTAAATTAGATGAAAAAATACACAATTTTTTACTTACCAACACTTCCTCAGAGTTGCATTTGGAAGTCATCACTTGGGCCAGCAAAGATGAGGGCCCTAAGTAAGGAGAGACGCATCCCCTCTAACCTTGTCTCCATTTGTGCTCCCTTCCTGGAGTTTCGGAGGCACTGAATTGTGATGCCAGGTTTAGTACCTCATTTAATTCCTTAAGTGCTCTCTGTCTCCTTTAGGGGAAGCCATGGGGGGAAAGTTCTTGGCAAATACTTTGTTCAAAATAAAGTACCATCCAGGTGTAGTAGTGCACACCTGTAATTCTAGTACTTGGGAGGTTGAGACAGGAGGATAACAGGTTCGAGTCCAGCCTCAGCAACTTAGTGAGACTCTGTTTCAAAATTTAAAAAAAAAGGTTTGTGGGTGTAGCTTAGAGGTAGAATGCCCCTGGGTTCAATCTTAAGTATCACAAAAGAAGGAAGGAAGGAAAATATTACTTATGGTCTAAAATATTTTGAACCAGTTGGGCATGGTGGTGCACCCTGTAATCTCAGTACTTGGGAGGTTGATAGAGGAAGATCTCAGGTTTAAAACCAGCCTCAGCAACTTAAGGAGACCCTCAGTAACTTAGTGAGACCCTGTTTCAAGATAAAAAATAAAAAGGGTCAGGGGTGTAGGTCAGTGGTAAAGCACCCCTGGGATCAATTCCCAGTACCACACATATACAAAAAATACTTTGAACCAAAATTCTCCCTATCCCCCCAACACACACACACACACACACACACACACACACACACACACACAGCTATACAAAGGAACCTTCATTAACTGAGAAATTCAGAAAGGTATTTTTGGTGGAAGAATTCCAGTACTCCTAACACAGACCTACCATCTGCCTCCTCAGGAGGAAGGCATTCGCCTCCACCCTCCCTGGGGCCATTCTCAAGCCTGACCATTTGGTCACACACTAGTCTCCTGCCAGGCTGCTATTTCTTGCTCTTTTCTTGTACTAAAGCCTGGCCAAGCCTTCAGGGCTCATCACTAGTTCCTGGGACCCTCCTCTTCTGCTCCAGTAGTTCTTGACCCTGGCGGCATAAAAGAATCTCCTGAAGAGGTTAAAATGAAAAAAAAAAATAGAAGTTCAGATTCCAAGCATTTTTATTTAATGTATGCAGAGATGAGTGTGGATACTGGCATTTTTTAAGAGGCCCCCAGGAGATTCCTAGGTGTAGCAAGGTTTGAGGACCATTGATACACCCAACTCCACTCAATATGAACCATCATATTACACTTCATAACTTAAATCCATGTTCCACATTTCTGTGCTTAAATGTCTCAGTTATGCATGGAAAAACTTCTTATTCCTCTAATTTTGGATACTTCTTTGCTCACCCAGTCAAGAAGGAATTTTTGCCTTTAAAATATAAAACACTCAGGTGTACTGAACTTATATATAGAAAAGGAGAGGGGAAACCACACTGGAGTGTAAAGCTGATAACATTCCCTATTCTCTAACAGTCATCATTGTGAAGTATATCAAAGCCATAATTACTTTGGGGAATAATAGGGGTTATCAATGTAGTAGAATTCCAGGGATTCTTGGAAGAGTCTTATTTAAATATCTTTCTTGCTCTTGGTGCCACATTAACTGAACTTCTATCGTCAGAGGTTCATTTATTTGGATTAAGCTTTCCTCTCTTTAGGAGCTTTTCATCAGTCATAAATAATCCTAGAAGGATTCATTAAGACCTTTGTATGAGATAGCTCACCAGGTCATAGCTGCATGTGACAAGAAGAGTCAAATCCAATTACCATTTGTAATAGCCTTTAGTTTGGCATTTTTTCTAAACTGTGTTCTCCATAGTGACGGGGATGTGCCTGCATTCACCATTGTACCATTAGCACCGAACTTAGTGTCTTGTGCAGAAAAAGTTCAAGGGAAATATTTCTTGAATGAATGAATGCACATGGAGCAAAGTAGTGGCCACAGTTATGAATCCTGAAAGAAGGAAAAGGAAGAGAAAAAAGGATTCCTGAAGGAATATAATTGCTATCATAGTTTTCCTAGAAGCCCAAGGCCTTGCACCTCTCAAAGAGAAATGACACTACAGACAACTCACTAGTAGTTGCATTTTCAGGCCATTGACTTCTTTGCTGAGATTTCCCCCCATTGCTCTTCTTCAACAACATTAATAATAAGGATATTCACAGCTATCATTTATTGAGTTTTTACTAAGAACTGGATACCATGCTAAGATTTTTAATTAGGTATTTTCATTGATCCTCCCAATAACTCCATGAGGCAAATATTTTCTTTACCAATTTGCAGATGAGACTTACAGAAGATATGCTACCTACAGCACTCATTTGGCACAGGTAGGATGTGAAAGAGCCTTCCATCGCCTCTTGATGCTCCTCCTTTCACCTCCTCTCCCCATCCCAATGCATAGTCTTTCTCTTTCACATGGTCAAGCATACAAATTGGACACAAGGACTCCTTTTACCCTTTCTGAGTGTAGAGAGGGCTGGACAATTGGAAAACCTTTGCTTCCCTGGGGGAAACAATTTTGAGCCTAGAAATTATTGGCTTACAAATCTTTGGCTTTCTACTTGCTTTGATGGAAGGCCATCAGATGACATCACTGAAGGCATGACTTCTGCTCTTGCTTTCTCTGCAAATATTTTTCTCAAGCATAGCAAACAATAATCCCGGCTTCTTGTTATACTAGCATTGAGTTAAAGACACGCTTGGAATGTTTTACTAAAAACAGTACCCAACTTCTTTGTTCTATTTCAAAGAAAAAAAAAACCTTAAACTCTGTATACCTTTGCCAATAAAAGGGAGGCTTGAGATTTGTTCAAGGAGGTTGGCTCTCTTGCCTTCTCCCCTCTCTCCTCTCAACTGAGTCTTTTGTCTTGAGAGAATTGAATTGCATAGACCCGGGACTCTGCTGATCCAGAGCCCAGAAGAACAACTACAACACTTCCTGACATCAGTTTTGGACTGGAAACTAAAGTTTCGCCACTGTGTTTTTCTAATCCAAAGCCAAAGAGTGACATAGCTTTCAATAATAGCACATTGATTAAATCATAGAATTTAAAATACACATTCTTCAGTTTGTGGAAGTGTCAGCATTGATTTTATGGTTTTCTATCCTGAGGGTAAGGTTCATTTTCATCTTAGTTCTCCCCTCATTTGGGTCAACATAGATTTAAAATGAAAAAAAAAAAGAGGGGAAGAAAACTTGAAAATAAAAAAACAAGCAACCACAAACTATGTCATGGTCTAAGTGAAAGGCTAAAGTTTGTAATATATTTCTTTGTTATCATGCCCACCCATACTTTGCCTTTCATGACTACAGGGATTTACTTTTAAATAAATTATTATTATTAATTTCCTTATATGTATTAGTTAAAATCAGATATACTATCTAATCATCCCAGAGTGAGTTCACTTTAGATATGGCCTAAGATGTCTCCTGTCTTACCTTCACCCTGGGCAAACTAGATCAAAGTCCACAGACCGGCTAACAGTCCACATTAGACCCACTCACAGCTTTTATCTTATTGGCTTGATGACTTAAACTATTTCATTGAAATAACTTTATTTAGGATTTGCACTCTTACATCACTTCATCCCTCATCACTCCCTATTATCTAATAATAGGCAAATTCACAATTGTTCATCCTCTTGTCACCTCCTTTGCTCATTTGAGTGTGTGCCTCTTGGACACACCACTTCCTTCTCCTGTACAAAGCTGAACTCAGACTAGTAACTCAGCATATTTCTAAGATTACTGCCTTTGTATTTAGAAGCTCTGATTTCTGGTCTCATCTCTCCACCTTTGGCAAGTCTTTCAACCTCTTTGAATTTGGATAAAAAGAGCAAGAGATCTTATGATTGTGTAGGGATGTGACTGGAAGAGCAATAGTTTCTGGCTTCCTCTGGCTCTCACAGTGAACTTTAATGAACATCATATTGAGACTGAAGTACTGAGGAGGGACAGGCCCACATACTGAGTATCTTTGCTCTGTCTCTCCAACAAGAATTTGCAGTGGTTTACAGAAATACTAAATATAATGTAACTGAAAATTGGAGTTTAACTGGGAGAGATTTGAGTTCGAAGGATAAAAAAATATTCCAACAACACAGATCAACACAGCTTCTGGAATTGAACACAAAACTGAGTTCTCCGGCAGTCAATTTACAGAGGGGAATGTGTTCATATATTTTAACACAGTTTGTTCCTGAAGTAAACAAAACTTTTCCTCATATTGAATTTGGAGATTTCTCACATTGAGAAGGTACCTATATGATCTAAAAGAAAATATTATCAGCCCTGATTTCATATCAAATGCAGAAGACAGATCATATAACATTCCTTACAGGGACCTTTGGTATAAGTCTAAGGTGTGATATCAACATGTAATTTAGTAGTTTTAATTCAGATGGGATGATGGACATCAGGGTGGTCCTGTTGTAGTACTTTGCTGAGGAAAGGAAGTTACTTGATGGTCCACTAAGAAAGGACAGGAAAAGGATACAAGTACTTAGAAGTAGCTTAGTTGTTGGTTCGATTTATTGCCCAGAAGTAGAAAACTAGTATCACAGCTGTAACAGTCACTAATATAGCTTGTCTGGTATCTGCTTTTTTTCTCTTCCTAGAGAACATTCTGTCTGTGGTTGGGACAAGCCACCCGGACCAGTGCCACTTGAAACAGTGTATGTGGTTTCTAAGTCAACATATTTATTCAGTTGTGTCAGACATAGCAGGGTTCCCATCACTATGGTACAGGGACCTTGGACTCTTGTGGTTAAAATGAAGCCTCCATTAGTCTGGCCCTTGCTTGTTGTAATGATCAGAGATCCACTGTGTTACAGTTCAGATTTTAAATGCCTCCCAAAGGCCCGTATGCTAAAGGCTTGGTCACCAGCATGTGGCACTACTGGAAGGTAGCAGAACCTTTACAATGTGGGACCAAGTGCAAGGAAATTAGGTCCTTGGGGGCTAGCCCTTGAAGGGGATATTGAGACCCTGGCCTCTTCTTTTCTCTTTTTTAAATTTTTTGCCACCACCTGATGAACAGAGCTCCTCTGTCGTGCACTTCTACCATGATGTACTGTGCCACCACAGGTCCAAAATGATGGGGCCACAATCTCATGAACCAAAACCTCTGAGACTGTGAGCCACATAAATCTTTCTTCCTTTTAGGTTGTTCATCTCAGGTATTTGTTACAGTGGTGGAAAACTGACCAACATGTACTGCTGACCTTAGCATGACATTTAGTGAGAACAAGAAATAAACATGGGCTGTGATAAACTCTTGGGATTTTCATGGTTGTTGTTATTTTAGCATGACCTAGTCTACACTTTCTAGTGTAGAAATTAAGACTACCAAGAAATGTGGGTGAGAC
This sequence comes from Glis glis, assembly GCA_004027185.1. NCBI lineage: Eukaryota > Metazoa > Chordata > Mammalia > Rodentia > Gliridae > Glis > Glis glis. Next base: position 62,405 of record PVJS01000947.1, read on the forward strand.
AGGAGGATTGCAGGTTCGGGACCATCCTCAACAACTTAACAAGTCTCTTAGAAACCTAGGGAGACCTGTTTCCAAAAAAAAAAAC
>PVJS01000947.1:62589-109937 GCA_004027185.1 Glis glis
GAGGAGGAGGAGGAGGAGGAGGAGGAGGAGGAAGAGGAAGAGGAGCACGAGAGGTGGAGGGAGAGGGAGAGGGGACGGGGGAGGGGGAGGGGAGGGGAAGGAGGAGGGGGAGAAGAAGAAGAAAATAAATGGCAAAATCTTTGAATGGTATTTCTATAAAAGAAACATAATCTGGGTCTGTTGGCACACATCTGTTATCCCAGTACTTGGGAGGCTAAGGCAGGAGGATCACAGGTTCAAAGTCAATCTTAGATACTTAGACCCTCAAAAATTTAGTGAGAACCTGTTTCAAAAATTTAAAAAAATATATGGCTGGTGGTGTAGCTTGGAGGTAGAACACCTCCAGGATCAATTTCCAGTACCAAAAAACAGATAAAAAATAAAAGAAATAAGGTCTAATGTGGGTGAAGGTGAGTTTATTATCATTTGTCAATATTGGGGATTAATTGTGCATTTGTATTATGATGGGACTTTGATGATGCAGGGAAAATGTGGAGTAACTAAAATCCCTTGAAAGTGAGAGAATTAAGACACAATAAATGTGAACCCACTTTGAAAAGTATAACGTGCTAATTCAGTGAAGTTCTATCAGCAGGAGAAGCAGTGCCCTCTAGAAAGAAAACCTCAGCTCTGACTTTAAATTGATAAGCTCTAAAAAAAAAGGCATAAAAGTGCAATTAAAAGTTCTGAGATATGACCTCAAGCAATCCTGGGCATCCTACAGTATGGGGCCTGGTGTCCACATGATATAATTTAGGATGGGAGGTCCAGGATGCTTTAGTGACTCTGTAATCACACGAGAAGAGTGCCAGCTTCATTGCTAACGTCCTTGTGAGATTCTCCTGCCTGTTTCCAATCAAAATCTCCCAAGAATTTCCTTCTGTTACAAAGAAAATAAATATGCCCTCACCAGTATGCATAATTATGCATATTATAGTGTAAAGATGATTAGCTCGCCTCTCAAAAATTTATGGCAACCATATTTTAACAGCACTCTCCTGGGATTTCCACACTGCCTCTGGTTCCTGGGTCATTTCTCTCCTCCCATACAACTACTATTCTGGGGAAACAAGATTATATTCACCCACATTTGCCTTCCTACCCTACTTCTATAAGGGATCATCTTTCATTACTTTGGAAAATATTAGCCTGCTAAGGCTGCCATAAAAAAATACAACAGATTGTGTGGCTGAAATGATAGAAATTCATTCTTATGGTTATGAAGGCTGGAAGTGCAAGATCAAGATGGTAGCAGTTTTGGTTTCTCCACAGGCCTCCCGCTGTGGTGTGCAGATGGCCGTCTTCTTGCTGTGTCCTCACGTGATCTTTCCTCTGTGGGGGTACATCCTCGTTGTCTCTCTTTTTTCTTATAGGAACCAGTCCTGTTATTAGGTCTTCACCTTTAAGACCTTGTTTAACTTTACCGCCTTAAAAGCCCTGTTTCCAAATGCAGTCCTAACCCCCAAAACAGTTGGAGGTTATGACTCTAACATACAAATTTGGGGAAAAAAGGGTATAGTTCAGTTCATAACAACCACCTTGCTAACAAATTTGGTAACGATTATTGAGGCTTTATTTGAATATTGTTTTTTATTTCATTTTTTGACAACTCTCTCCTTTGGGAAAAAAAAAAGCGTTTAATCCACCCCCCTCATTTACTGTCATACCACCCTTTCTGGATTCTGCTTATTTAATTGGTGCTCCTACTCAGTTTCCACCAAATTTCTCTTTGCACATCTTCGCCTACATGTTGTTAATCCCTAGATTCAGTTCTGAGCCACGTTCTTATCTTACTTAAAATGATTTTCCTAAGGGGTATTAATCATGCCATAGTTCCCAAAATGATCCATTTGGTATTGATACGGTTTTATAAACTCTAGTCCAGACCCTCTCTTGAGCCTTACAGTATATACACATCCCAGACACAGTAAATATACAGTATGCATTTGTTAAATTCATTCATTCATTCATTCATTCATTCAGAAAATTCTTATTGATTACCTATTAAACAGCAAGTATTATTGTAGGTGATTGTAATATATTAGAAACAAAAGAAACCAAGATCTTTGGCCTCAAGGAACTTCCATCTGAGTTGATAGCAAGCCATGGTCAAAAAACATATTGAATAGTTGCATTTATTATAAGACAAAAAGTGTTAAGTGCTATTGATTAAAGAAAAAGAGAGCAAGGGAAGGAATGCCAGGGCGGGGTCAAGGAGGCAACTTGAAGGATTAACTTAGATGGTTAAAAGAACCTTAATCAAAAGAGGAGATATGAACAAAGGTTTGAAGAAAGTGAGTGAGTAAATACAATTGTAACAGAGTCATATCAAATATCTTACATCCAAAACCTCCTTTTGATCTATCTCTTCCCTCTAGTTCCTAATGTGATTGGCATCCACTCTTTTACAAGAGCATCATACTGGGGCATATTAGATAACAAAAAGATAGGAGTACAGGCATGAACCTGCTCAGCCCCAGACAAATTTGGAGGTATGGATGTGTGGATATATGGGTGGCTAGCTATAACACTCAGCAGAAATCTGTTAATCATCTTTAAGTCCTCTTGACATTGCCCCTAGAATACCTCTTCTTTGTTTCTACTACTGCTTTCTTAATTTGGGATCTCAGGGTTTCTGACTAGGTAACATGGTTTGGATGTATTCCACCAAAGTTCTTGTGTTGGTGACCTAATCCCCAAATTTATATGTGAATACTCTATGGAGGTAGAGCTTCTGGGAGGTAATTAAGATTAGATAAAGCCACAGGGGTAAAACCCCATGATGGCATTAGTGGCTTTTTAAGAAGAGGAAGAGAGACCAGAGCTGGCACACTTCCCCTGTCTTACCATGTGGTGTGCTCTGCCATGTTAAAATGCAGCAAGAAGGCCCTCACCAGAGGCTGGACCATGCTCTTGGACTTCTGATCTTCTAGAACCATGAGCTAAATAAACTTCTTCACAAAGTACCCAGCCTGTTATAGCAACAGAAAGAAGACTAAGACACTAGGAGAGACACATGAGCTCAAAAATGTTTCCTCTGTCTCCCAGTCTGTTCCCCCTCAAGTCTCTCCCCAACACCTCAGATAGAGACTCACATCTAAACCTGACAGCCTCATATAAAACAGACTTCAGGAGAAAGAGGAGAGGGGAGAGTTTGGATAGAGAGCACATTCAAAGGCTGAGAAGGGCAGGCCTTGCTGAGCCCAGGCCACCTCCTCTGTCACCTGTCACCCACTCTGACGATGCTCAGGGCAACCCTGACCATGGTTCCTGCTGTAGCCGATTGCCTTCCCTGAAAATTAAGAACATGGGGAATCTACCAGTTTATCTCAGAAATCCACAATTTCTGTAATTTTAGGTCTGAAACTCAGTGTCTCACAAAGATAAATGCCCATTATTGTCCTTAAGATGTGGGAAATTAAAAATATATCAGATCTCTCTATATTTCCTATTTCAGCCCAAATGAATCCAATTAGGTTTCACTGCAAACTATAAAATACTCCAGGCCTATTTCCTCTTTAAATTGATTATAAATGTTGATGCTCTTAAGTATAAGTGCAAATTAATCTAGGGAATTCCATGAAATTTTATTTCTTAATTAAGCAATTTAAACTAAATTACTTAACTGAAATGACTACTCTGGCTCCTAAGATTGTTCAAGGTCAGACAAATGTAATCAAATGTAACATAGTGATTTTTCACTTGCCATAAACCTTTTCATCAAACTCATTTCACTGCTTTGGACTCGACACAGAGGCGAGGCTGCACTCCTAAGCTGGGCAATCTCTAGAGACGGAGATCAAGATTATAGGAGGCAAGACAAGGTGACAATACTCAGGGCAATTGGAGGAAAATAGAAACTATCTGGAAAATAGAAACGTGGTCTCTATTAAAGTGAGAAAGGAGCCAGGGGTTTAGACTGTCCAGAAATTAAACTTTCGACTGGCATACAACTGGCATTGCTCCAGTGAGCACAATCCATTTGGCCAGCCAGATGGACTAGCCCTGGCAGCTTTTCAGTCTCTCACACAAAGCACTTCAGCCCTGGGAAGAGAAAAATCCCCAAACAAAAATATAAATAGAGAAGATTCAGCATTGTGGCTAAACAATGGCGAAGACTCATGGTCTTACAAATGAGGTTCCCACAACATTGTCTGTGCATTTCAGACATTCCAACTGCTTCTTGTTTTTTTTGCTTTCTTGATTTTTAATAGCTTATTTATCATGGGTGAAGGATGAGATTACTTATCTGAGGCTCCGTGCTTTTGGCAGAAACTCTTTATAATGCTCAGTTGCTTTCTCTTGGAGAGGGAAAAAAAGGCAATTTCTTGCTTCTTTCTGAGAAAACACACTAAGTAATACCAAACAAAAAAAAAACATTGATAAGAATCTAAACTGAAAAAGATCCTTTGAAAATTAAAACTTCTGTATTGTCAACTATCAAAGAGATTCAGGCTAAAAGGATGTACCACTCATCAAAAAGATGATTTTTTACTCATTTAGGAAGACTTACTCTTTTCTCAATCTCTAATACCATGAGTCCAATTCAAATTCCCCCATTAGCTTGAATGAGAATTATCTCATGTCAATCAAACTCTGCATCTGGGCTGAAGTCCATTGATCATCCTTCAGCTGAACTGCCATGCTCACTCAATAATCATGGGCCATTTCTATTCCTGAAGTCGAGCGCTCTGATGAGGGCATGGTAACCACAGAGTAGTCTATCCATCTTTCTTCCTTCCCTGACCAGAGTTTGCTGAGGAGGGAATAGAGAAATAGAAATCCATTCTAAGTATCTCAATATATACCTTTCATAATTATGGACTTTTACAATTATTCTAAATATAGTATATGTTTTAACTCACTAATTAATGGGCTATTTGGGGGATTACTAGAGGTTTTGAAGTAAGTAAAAAATGTCTTTTATTTATTGGATGTTTTAATCAAATACTTTTTTTTTGGTCTTTAGGTCAATAAATTCAAATTCTAAATGTGGACCTTCCTTTCCCACATCGTTTCCTTGTAGCAAAGATTTACTTAATTTCCCTCTATTCCAGGTACTATACTGAATGATTTGTGTTCATTATCAATAAAATAAAACACTTTTGGTGAATTCAAGGTATCACACATAAGTCTGACTGCCTACATTTTTATTAGTTAATCTTTAAGTTTCCTCCATTATTTGCATCTTGATGAGATGTCAAGTTCCAATTCAAATATCACAAATGGACGCTTCCATGTGGGGCAGTTTCCAGTGCTAGATGTTGTGTTTTGGTTGTGGTTGGCCACATTTAGTCTGACTTGTTTGGAGGATGAAGAAGTACACAAAGGGCGTCTGGAATGCTGGTGTTGCTCTACTATCCAGTTTGGGTGCAGGTTACATGTGTGTCTTCTGTTTATGAAAATTCATCATGCTATGCAGTGATGATATATGCACTGTATAAATGGTAAGTTTCAACTAAAAAAAAATCATAAAAATAATCTCTAATGCTTAAGTGGAGGCAGTGCTTTAGATGAGAACTATTTTTATTTGCCATTTTATTGCTTTTGTTTGATGAGTTCCTCCTATCTACCCCCATAATTGTTTTTGTTGTTGTTTGTTTGTTTGTTTGTTGTTTTTGAGATGGGGGTCTTACTATTTGCCCAGGCTCACCTTGAACCCCTGAGCTTGAGCAGTCCTCTTCTTTCAGTCTCCCAAGTAGCTGGGATTATAGATATGTGCCCCACAACCAGCTTTATCCCCACAATTTAAGAAGAATAAGATCCAACAGATGAAAACCCCATTCTGAAAATTTGTGTCTATCACTATGTGTTTTAGGAGCACCCCAAACAAATAAAAAACAGCCAGGCATGGTGGCACACGCTTGTAATCCCAGTACTTGGGAGGCAGAGACCGGAGGATCAGGGTTCGCGGCCAGCCTCAGCTATTTAGTGAGGCCCTCCACAACTTAGTGAGAGCCAGTTTCAAAATAAAGAATAAAAAAAAAATAGGGCTGGGGGTATAGCTTGGAGGTAGAATGCCCCTGGGTTCAATCCCAGTACCACAAAAAATAAAAATAAAAAAAAATAAAAAATAATTCTACCTAGACACAAGTATTTTAGTTTTATTTGTGACAGCATTAGGAGAAGCCTCAAGGTCTCTTAGGTGCAAATCCAATACTCTGCATACATATTCATTGTATCTTTGGCCACTCAAGAGCAATTTAAAAAATCAATGTTATTGATGTATAATTTAAATGTAATTAAATGCATTCACCCATTTTTAATTGTATGGCTCAATGCATTTTGACAAATGTATGTACTTTCATAACCACTATCACCACAATGAGGATATGGAACATTTTCATCACCCTCCACCTCCTGACCCCAGGCAACCATTGATCTTTCTATCACTATAGATTAGCTGGGCTGGAAAACTCAGTTCTAGAATGCCATGTAATTTGCATCACACACCATGTGTTTCTGTTTGTTTTCTGGCTTCTTTCAGTCTTCATTCATGCTTTTAGGTTTCATCTGTGTACTTGCTTTTCTGTTTAGTGTTATTGTTAGGTAGCTAGCTAGACATTTGCAGATGGGGTTGCCTGGGATGAACCAAAGTTTACCTGCAGAGCCGAGCTCATTTTGACCCCTTCTACTGTGGGAAGAAAAATAATTCAGGGTCACTAAGGTGTGATGTGCAAAGAGCAATAAAACACCCCAAAATGTAATACATATAAAGACGATGTTTGGAGGGACTATAAAACCTGACATCTGGAACACTCCATGCTGTTTTCCTTTCCTGGAAACAGACCACGCCAGACCCCTCTCTGGAGTGTAACCCCCAGCCCAGGCCACCTTTCCATTCCAGGGAATGACCATCCAGGTGTTTTGCCCTGGAGCACAACCCTTTCCCCTCTCTTCATGGCCTTCCTTAAAAGTGGCATCCACTTCTCTAAATAAACCGCCTGTATTCCCCAGCTGTGTTTACCAAGCAGATAAGCCAGGACTGAGGGTGTGCAGGATAATTTAAAAATCTTCCACCTGATCACTGTTAAATTCCATTTTATGGGTATATTATATTTTTATACATTCACTTGTTGATGGACATATGGATTGCTTCCACTCTTTAAATTTTGCCTTGTTTTGCTATGTGAGTAAAGCTGTTGTAAACCCATACATCATCTTTAAAACCATACCATCATCTTTACATGGATACATCAGAGCTCTTTTGCAAGAAGAAATCCAAGGGCCACAAGTTCAGATGCCAAAGGAAAGAGGCAGGTCATACAATCGAATGAAGCAGAGTAAGTGTAAGCTAAAAGGGCTGGGGGATATTTAGAGGAGTAAGCTCACTTCTTTGCAAATGTTTCAACTTCTGCCTGTTTCAACAACTGGTCTGATATGTTCATAAAAAGCTCCAGCAGAACCTTTCTGAGAGTTTGTCTTTGGACAGAACCTAACTTGTCAAAAATGTGTCCCCTCTACTAGACTGGGAGCTGTATTCCTTTGGAGTGCCTGGCATCTCACAGGAAGACACCATTTCATAGAGCACATCTCACATATAGTTCTCAGATTGAATTCAGCATCCAGAATTTTTTTTTTTGAGGTACTGGGGATTGAACCCAGGGGCATTCTACCTTTGGGCTATACCCCCAGTCCTATTTTTTTATTCTTTATTTTGAAACAGGGTCTCACTAAGTTTGAGGAGGGCCTCACTAAGTAGCTGAGGCTGGCCACGAACTCCGATCCTTCGGTCTTGGCCTCCCAAGTACTGGGATTACAAGTGTGCACCACCACGCCTGGCTCAGAATTTTTTAGATAATGAGTATATATTCCACTTTATATATTATTATAATCTTTATAACATCTTTAGTAGCTGAAACAACCACTGGGTGGTTTTATTTGATCTTGTGATGAAATATATGTGACGCAAGTCATTTATTTTTAAAAATGATTATCACCTGCCCTCATTAGAGCTCATTTCTTTCTTTATCAAATAAAGGTGTGAAGTAAATGGTTTATAAGAGTCTTTACATCTTTAAGTTCTCTGTGATTCATAGAGCACCCACTGGCCCTTCCCAGCTCCTGTGGAAAGCTGGCATTTTACTGAAAGTGGGTTTCCATAAAGCTTTGGCTCTCAGGACCAGCAGCATTAGCGCTAAGAAGAAACTTAATAAGAAATGGAAATTCTTAGGACCCTTCCCATACCCATAGAAGCAAAAACTCTTGGGGTGAGGGGTAGAGAGCAGAAACCTATTTTAAGATTCACTAACTTTGAAAAACACTCCTATTGAAAGGGACAACATCACCCCTTTACCTCCAGTATGAGTACTTCTTTTTTTTTTTTTTGCGGTACCAGGGGTTGAACCCAGGGGCATTCTACCTCCGAGATACACCCCCAGCCCTATTTTTTTATTCTTTATTTTGAAACCGAGTCTCACGAAGTTGTGGAGGGCCTCACTAAGTAGCTGAGGCTGGCCCCGAACCCGGATCCTCCGGTCTCTGCCTCCCAAGTACTGGGATTACAAGCATGTGCCACCACGCCCAGCCAGTACTTCTTTTTTAAACATCAAATTTGGCTCCAACTCCACAGCAGCTGCCAGCTAACACTTCCTTGTATTCTGCAGAGAGGAAGGTTCCTGGAAGTTCTTTAAATTCCAATCCTCCTTCATCTATAACCCAGCAAAACATCTTTGTTGGCCTCATTAAAGATTTATGAGTTTATTTTTTCTGGCCAGAAGCTACAGTATATTTTAATATACTTTTATTGGTACATTGTAATTATACATCATAATGAGGTATAGAGTGATAGGATCATACATGCTCACAACACTTGGTGTGTTTCTCTCCAGATTTCCCCCGATTCCCTCCCCTTCCCCAAACATGTCATTGAGATTGATATTGATAATTTCATATATGTACATAGCATTATTTAAATTGATACCTTCATTATATATCAGAGGGAAAAAATAAGTTGTATCCTATAGTTTTATTTAGACTTTATTTTGTTGTGAGTAAAGTTCAACATTTTTTGAATGTTTAAAAGCCATTTCTATTGTGAATCATCTGTTCATATTCTTTGCTTATTTTTTCTATTGGTCTGTTGGCCTTTATAGAAATTCATTTTATATTAATGACTAATAATGTATTTTTGAAAATATTTTTTCCTGTTTTTTTTGCCATGAAGAAATTGATTTTTTCTATAGGGATTTGAATTTGTTAATCTTTTCTATTTTGGCTCCTAGATTTTGTATCATATTTAGAAAGGTCTTTTCCATCCTAAAGTTTAAGAAAAACATTTTTTCCTTGAAAAAAAGATTTATGAGTTTAATATCTCTTCCTAAGAGATTCATGTCTTTCCAAAATGGAGTGTTAGTTTTAAGCAAAGCCTATTGAATGTCTTCTCCCTGGTCTAAGGGAGAAAGGAGAGAAGTTGTTTGTTGTACATATATGTATCTGGGAATCAGATTGAGGACTAGAAGTCAAGTAAAACTTCTGCTGGGTCTTGTATTGATGAAGGAGCTTGAATTCAGAATTTTGACACAATTTCTAAATCAATTTATGTGCAATCTCACAGAGGTACACTGACAAAATTGAAAGATGATCATCATTTCACTTGTGACTGGATCACATGGCCTATGGTATATTGTGAATTATTTTTTAAAACAAATGCTGTACTTATCTTAAAAACATAATTATGCCGGGCGTGGTGGCGCACGCTTGTAATCCTAGTACTTTGGGAGGCGGAGACCGGAGAGGATCCGGGTTGGCGGCCAGCCCCAACTCTTGCTCTCTCTCTCCCTGTCTCTCTCTCTCTCTCTCTCTCTCCTTAGTGAGGTCCTCCGCAACTTCGTGAGACCCGGTTTCAAAATAAAGCATAAAAAATAGGGCTGGGGGCGTAGCGTGGAGGTAGAACACCCCTGCGTTCAATCCCCGGTACCACACACACACACACACACACACACACACACACAAAAACATAATAATTATATCCCATTTAGTTTCCATCAAAGTATTTAATTTATTAATATATTAAATGATTGGGCCCCATTATGCAATTATTCATGATATTGGACTAGAAGCCTCAGTGTATCGACTTTCTCTGGCCTCCCTCCTCTGCAAGAAGATGTGGGAAGACACGAGTAACTGCCTTTTAAACCGGAACTCTATGAAGCATTCAAGGTGCTTCCTAATCTCACGTGTTCTCTAACTCACATCCAAAGTCAACACATATTTATCAGATTCTTCCAGTGTGCCAGACACTGTATTAATGCTCACAGTCTACAGGGAAAAGACTTGAACAATGGGCACAATGTATTGTAGTAAGTACTGCAAGAGAGGATGTACATAATACAGAAATTCATTTCAATTGGAAAAATAAAAAGTATGCTAGTAAAGACATCCCCTCATAGTGCTTTTGAATTTGCTATACTACTTTGCAGCACAGGAACAACTCTGGCAGAGGCTAGAGGGTCTGAAAAGAAGGCAACTGTGAGGGGCCATAGCAAGTAGCTGGGTTTTGCTACAGGGTGAAGGCTGTGGAGGAGAGGGGGAAGCAGATGAACCCCACCCCTCGCCATGGATTTCTTAGCTCTCTAAAGTGCCACTCAATCCAAAGCTTGATCGGTATTTGCTCAGAGCTTTAGGGCTGTGAAAATCGAGGGTATTGGAGACAAGGACTCCTTGAGCTCCTCCCTCCTGGTCGGCTGTCACGCTCACAGGCTGGTTTCCTGGCTACTTAAGAGTGGCACAGCTTCCGGGGGCCACCAGGCTTCCAGTTCTCCTCTCTGGATGGCATAGAATATTGAAAAGGATTTTTTAAAAAAGTTCTGTGTTGGTGGGAATGGATCCATATATCAGCAGAGAGTTATCAAGGTTAATGAGAAAAATTATCTCATCAGAACAACCCCCGGATGGAGACGCTGGTGCTGGAGCCGCAGCCTCTTTAATCTGGGTCTCCTGTGCAAAGTGATCCATCAAAGTCACTTCCCAGCCTTCCTGCCTCCCCAGGACAGCGCAGCCCCCCCTTCCCCTGATGGGGAAGGGAAAACAGTGTGAGGCAGGTGCCCTGCACAAAAGAGACAACAGGTGCTCCAGCAAGCAGAATAGGAAGCAGGACTCTGTACCCCAAACTTCCTCTGCATGTGATGCAGCCAAGAACTGAGGATGCCCAAGCAGGTGCCAGGGGAGGAAAATGTGTGCCTTACACATACACACACACACACACACACATGCACACGCACATTCCCCACATACACATGTACACACTATACACTACACATACATGCACACATACGTGCACACCACACACACATACACACAACATGGACATACACCATACATACACATGTACAGTCCCATCCACATGCACGCACCATGCATAACCAACACACAGGTGCACACAGTACACACACATACACACACAGACAGGCACACTTGCACATACAGGCAACATGCTCTGTGTCCTGCTGTCATGTGTTTCCAATCTCCCATTCTTTATGGGAAGTAACAACTGTTCAGCCAGACACATTTTCATAAACGCTTGTCCTTATGGTCTCTTTGGCAGCAGCCTGGACTCTCCACCTGCCGCCAGTCCAGTAGGAGAGAAGTTTTTGCTTTGTGCTGTTGTAATTATTGCAGTGGCGCAGGCTTAGTTTTGCTTTGTCCTGGGATCGCAGAGAAGCAGTGAGGAGGCCACAGCTTTTGCAGTGGGGACATCACACACGCAGTGAGGTTTGCCAGACTAGGGCCCCGCTCACAGTCAATCAACCGCACTCATGGCCCACCTCTAGGGCCAAGTTCCCATCGGGTCTCACATCCTGGGAATGTCCAGGTGACCACGGGAGCCAGGTCTCACCTATTCCTTATTTCCTCCAGCCCCACCGCCCACAGGGAGCTTTTAGTCTTCACTAATCTTCCCCCTCCTCGGGCATTCTGTAGTTAAACTACAGTAACTTTAGTACTCGCCTGTAAAGCACAGTTTAGCCCGTAATTTATATCGACTTGTATTCTCACTAGATTTCAAGGATGTCAGTCTTGACTTCTTCAGCCAGCTCGTAAGTGACTGCAGGGCATGATCAGTGTTTCGATGCGTTCTGGCTGGCTCCCTCGGCTCCCGGCAAAGTGCAGGGAGCGGGATGGGCTCTCATCTTAAGGCATGGCTAGCACGTTTTACAATCATTGTATGTCTTCTTTTGACAGAGGTTTCACTTGAGAAAATACTTGGTTTTCCAAATGTTCTGATTCCATGTATTGCAAAGATTCCTGAAGATGACCCAGACTTACAAATTGTCCTCAACATACAATAATTACTAATATTCTTCACTGATAAAGCCCTTGGGAGCTGGAGGCAGAAGAAAAGTCTCAGAAACCATGACCCCTAGTACCTAAAGCTGACCATGAAAAGTGTAGTGAGAACTAATTTAGATAGAGTAACCAGAGGAAGCGAGGACATTTAAAATAAAACCTAAAGACCTAGAAGCAGGCTGACTTCTGAGAAGAAGGAAAGGGATAGCTTGTCAAATGAAACGGTTGTTTTTGTTCAGTTATTCCAGGAAGTTGCTTAAGCAATGAGAGCCCCGGGTTACAACTGTAATCACTAACTAGCATTTATTGTTCATCTACAAAATGCCATCCTTAGAATCCCACTCTAGGTACGCTTTCCACACATGAGGAAACAGAGACTGGGGAGGTAAGGAGAGGGGGAAGGGATTCAACCTGGTCCACTGGCCTCCAGAGTGTCCGCCCCTCACCTTGTTAATTGCAGGTAAGAGAGTGAGTGTGACTCAGCTACCTAACTCCAGTCTGAATAACTGTTCAAAGAGTCTGTCCTGCCGATGGCATGTTTGTAAATGAGATCTTATACAAATCACAATTGTTTTTTTTTATAAAAATCAAAAGACATACATACAGCACCTTTAGCAGTAGAAAAGGTCAAAGAATAAGGAAATAATCCAAACAGTTAAGAACATATGTCTTAATGATTTCTGCTATATATTATGCATTAATGTTTACTGGACCCTGTCCAAATAAACAATAGACAGTCACTACTGGTTCTTATTTTCCCTTCCTTCATTACACTGACTCTGTGTGTGTGTGTGTGTGTGTGTGTGTGTGTGCGCACACACGCGCGTGCGCGCATTACTGGGGATTGAAACTAGTAGCATTCTAGCTTTGAGCTACACCCCCAGCCCTATTTTATCATTTATTTTGAAACGAAGTCTGCGATCCTCCTGTCTCAGCCTCCCAAGTACTGGGATTACAGGTGTGCACCACTGCACCTGGCTTCCACAAATATTTTTAAAGCACCTGCTATATGCCAGACACCAAGGCAAGAGCTCAGGATATAGATAAATACCATGCTGCCATACTGAATTTTGCCTACACTATTTTGGTGATCAAAGAGACAATTGTTACATTGTTATGTAAAATGCTCAGACAGAAGTTACCAAAGGATGCTATGAGACATCTAATGCAAACTGGGAGGAGGAAGTATTGGGTTCAGCAAAGGATCCTTTGAGAAGGCAATGTTGGAGCTGAGTCCGCTAACAGTAATTAATCAGATAAAAGCTAGAGGTGAGGATACTCCAAAATGATACCCATGAAATAGGGAAACTTCTAAGGTGGCCAGTATAGCTGACTTCACATTGCAGGGCATGAGGATAAACCCAAGAGGCCCAGTTTGAAAGGGAATGAGATAGCCAGGCATGGTGGTGCATGCTTGTAATCCCAGTACTTGGGAGGCTGAGACCGGAGGATCCGTGTTTGTGGCCAGCTTCAGCTACTTAGTGAGGCCCTCTTCAACTTAGTGAGACCCTGTTTCAAAATAAAAGAATAAAAAATAGGGCTGGGGGTGTAGCTCAGAGGTAGAATGTCCCTGGATTCAATCCCTAGTACTGAAAAAAAAAAGAAGAAGAAGAAAGTGAATGAGAAAAAAAGACCATAAAAAGTTTTCTATACCATGGCAAAAAGTTCAGACTTTATCCTGAGGACTATGGAGAACCATCACAAAACCATAAGCATTTTTTATGATGAATCCTTTGACAGCCATGTGAGGCTGAATTATAGGGAGGCCGGCGTAAAGGCAGGGTGGGATGGGGTTACTGTGTGTGCCAGACACCGTGGTAGCTGCAGGACTCTCAGTATGAATGAGATTAACGTGGAGAAAGCCTGCTAGTGAGAGAGACACAGTTTCGTTGACAGGTCTCATTTTTAGCTTCATGAGCAGGAAGGGGCTCCTCGTGCAGCTCAGCGACCCTACAAATCCATTCACTCCTCCACTCCCCTCAGTGCCATTCCAGCACTTCTCTGCTTCCCCCAAATTGCCACTTCCTCCTCAACTCAGCCTCAGTTGATTTCTGCTTCACAGAGAAAATGGAAGGAACCGGAAGGGGAGTTCCAAAAGCCCTCAACACCACGTTATAGCTAGATATAAAATGTCCCCTAAAGAGCTCATTTATTAATATTCAAGGTTGATATTTTGGAGTCATGAGGGTTGTAATCCCAGCAGTGGATAAATCCATTGTAAAGGATTTACCTGGGTGCTACCCCATAGGCTAGTAGGGCGTGGCTGGAGGAGGTAGTCCCTGGGGTGCAGACTTGGGGATTATGTATGGTTCCTCCTCCTCCTGCTCTCTCTCTCTTGCTTCCTGCCTCCATGATGTGAGGAGCACAGCCCATGTGCTCTCCCTCTTCGCCTCAGGCCACCATGCCCTGAGATCCACAGTCCCCGGCCTTACATGGACTAAACCCAAACCATAAGAAAATAAATCTTCCTTGCTCTAAGTTACATGGTCACGTCTTTAGATTATGACTGTGAGAATGCTGACCGAAACACCACCTCTATGCACCTTCAGGGTCTGCACCTCCTGAGGTCCTTATCTAGCACAAGAGTTCAGTGAAGTAGCCACGCTCCTGCCTCAAGGCAGACCCTCCATGTGGACACTAGATGTCCTTCCCTTTCATCTACTCAAAGCAACTGTCCCTACACTTTCCTGGGGATCATTACTGTCGACATACAAATATGCTGTTATTCTTCCCATCGCAAAAATCTTCTCTCCAGTGGGGCACAGTGGCGCATGTCTATAATCCCAGTACTTGGGAGGCTGAGACCAGAAGATTGCAAGTTCGAAACCAACCTCAGTAACTTAGTAAGACCCTTTCTGAAAATAATAAAATAAAATAAAAAGAGCTGGAGATGTAATGTAGAGTGATCCTGGGTTCAATACTCAGTATCACATACACAAAAAAATTAAAATCTCCTGACCCACTTTCCCCATAGTTACTATCACAGCAAATCTACTTCCTTTTATAACATGCCTGAAGAGTTGTCTATACTCACTGTCCCAATTTATCTCCTCTCAATTTCTTCTTGCAAACCCATTATCATCAGGTTTTAAGCCCATCACACCACAGAAATGATTATTTTTCTAAATCGAATGGTAAGTTTTCAGTTTCAGTCCTCATCTTAAGTCACTATCAGTAGTGATAAAGTTGTATAAGTTCTCTTTTTGGATCTTCTTTCCTGATCTTGCTTGCAAGGCACACATTTCCTTGGTTTTCTATCTCACAGTCACTCTTTGTTGTTGTTGATTTGCTGATTGCTTTCTACTCCCCAGCTCTTTGTGTTAAAGTTCCTGGGCTACCACTTTGATCTCCTTCTCTTTCTTCTGTGCAGCCATATCATCTATGAGCTGATACTGCCTCCAAATTCCTGCCCCATATATGTAGCTGCCTTTGTCACATCTCAAAGGGCATCTAATAAATACCTCAAATTTAACATGGCTAAAACTGAATTCCCCATCTTACCCGATAAAACCTGCCTGATTGTCAGCCTACTCTCTCTCTGGGATAGCAACTCCAGTCTTCTATTTGCTCAGACCAATACCATCATTTGTATGTGTTCCCCAAAGGCCCATGGGATGAAGGCTTGGTGGTCCAGGCTGGGGCACTCTTGGGAGGTGGCAGAATCTTTAGGACATGGGGTCTAGTTTAAGGAAGTTAGGACATTGGGGGCATGCCTTCATGGGGGATATTGAGACCCTGACCCCTCCTCTTCCATTCTACTTCCTCCTTGCCTCCATGAGCGGAGCACCTTCCTCTACCATGAGCTCCCACCATGATGTAGTTTCTCACCACAGGTCCAAAAGCAATGGGCCAATTGACCACAGTCTGAAGCCTCCAAAACTCTCATCCAAAGGAATCCTTTTTTCTTATAAGTTGATTTATCTTGGATATTTGTTACAGCAATGGAAAGCTAACACAACTATGTTGGCTTATCTATGCATTTCATACCCTACATCCAATTCATAAGCATAAAATGCTATAATCCTACCACTACTGTCATGAAATGTCATAACTCTACCACTTCTAGACACCTTCATTGCCGCCCCTTGTTCGCAGTCATCACCTCCTCACTAGTATCTGCTTTAATCCTTTACAAATGTATCACTCTTTGCTTAGAAAGCCCTGAGTGCTACCATTTTTATTAGTCCTACCTTAAGAACCCTATTTTCTTTTCTTTTTTTTCCTGGTACTGGGCATTGAACTTGAGGCATTCTACCACTGAGCTACACCTCCATCACTTTTTATTTTTTTTATTTTTAAACAGGGTCTTGCTAAGTTGATGAAACTGTCCTCAAACTTGAAATCCTCTTGTCTCAGCCTCCCAAGTATTGGGATTGCAGACATATGCCACTGTGCCTGACTGAGAACCCCATTTTAAATGGCAACCCCTTACTGCCACTACATTCTCCAGTCCCCGTACTCTCTTTTATTCTATATTCTATATTATTATATTCTAAGTTTGTTACCACTCCCTGCCAACTAGACTGCAGGCCCCTTGAGAGCTGAGGCCTTTGTACATTTGCTTTTCTTATGTGTCACATGTACCTAGAATAGAATCTTTCATATATCATGCATTTAATGAATATTTGCCAAGGGAATGAATGATATTAAGAAGGAGCTGAAACGCATGGGCCTAAATTTTTTTTTTTTTTTTGCGGTACCAGGGATTGAACCCAGGGGCGTTTTACCTCCTAGCTACACCCCCGGCCCTATTTTTTTATACTTTATTTTGAAACTGGGTCTCACAAAGTTGCGGAGGGCCTCACTAAGTAGCTGAGGCTGGCCGCGAACCCGGATCCTCTTGTCTCTGCCTCCCAAGTACTGGGATTACAAGCGTGTGCCACCATGTCCAGCGGGCCTAAAATTTGACAGTGTCAACAGAGAGAAGGGATAAGAAGATGCAGTAGATTAAAGCAAAATTCAAAGATTCCTGTGAGTGGATTCAGGAATATAATAAAGAATTAGCCGGGCATGGTGGCGCACGCTTGTAATCCCAGTACTTTGGGAGGTGGAGACCAGAGGATCCAGGTTCGCGGCCAACCTCAGCGCGCATGCGCGCGCGATCTCTCTCTCTCTCTCTCTCTCTCTCTCTCTCTCTCTCTCTTTCTCTACCTAGAGAGGCCCTCCGCAACTTCTTGAGACCCAGTTTCAAAAATAAAGCATAAAAAAAATAGGGCCTGGGGTGTAGCGCGGAGGTAGAATGCCCCTGCATTCAATCCCTGGTACCGCAAAAAAAAAAAAGGAATATAATAAAGAATTAAAAGGTGATTTTAAGGACACATGTCCACTTAGGTCTGGCAGGGCAGCAGGAGACAGGGCCCAGGACTGAAATGTGGACAGAAGCTTAAATGAGACCAGGAGCCCCTTCCACACCAGGGTCGTGGTGTGGTCAGGACAGGAGGCTGTGGGGATAACTTGGCAAGTGCTAAGACCAAAGTGAGGATGGGGAAATTTTTAAAAGGTAAAGATTTTTAAGTTCTTTATATATTATAGATATTAGTCCTCTATCAGAGTAGCTAGCAAAGATCTTCTCCCATTCTGCAGGCTCTCTGTTTAGATTCTTGAGGGTTTTCTTTGTTGCACTAAAGTGTTTTAGTTTAATGCCATTCCATTTACTCGGCCATAAAGAACAGAATTATGTCATTTGCAAGAAAATGGATGAAACCAGAGAATATTATGCCAAGTGATATTAGCCAGTCACAGAAAATGAAGGGTGTAAATGGTCATATGTTTTCTCTCATATGTGGAAGCTAGAAAGAAATTAGAAAACAAAAGGGACTCCAGATAGCGGGAGCTACTCCAGTGGAGAGATGGAGGGAGTCTTGGGGAAGAAGAAGGAGGGCAGGAGAGTTGATGAAGGAAACACTTCAAATAATGCATGGTAATATATGAAATCATCGATGCCAATTTCAATAACATGTATGGGGAAGGGGAGGGAGTGGAGTGGGATCCAAGGGAACACTCATCATTACTGTGTGCATATATGTTCCTATCATTCTATACCTCATTATGATGTGTGATTCAATGCACCAATAAAAGTATATAAATAACTATTAGAATTATTAGCTTTGCATTATGATAATGAAAGAACTCATTTTAATTCCAAATAAAGAAGGAAAATTATTTCATGAAAAAGTAAAAATGAAATAAAGAAACACTTGGGAAGGGGTCTGTGTTCTGTGACAAAGGACATCGTGCACTGAAAGGTGTTTAGTGAGGGTGAGGCAGAACGCAGGGCAGGGGTCTTGAGGGGACTCGTGAAGGCACGCTGGAAGACAAGATGCTGAAGAGGAGCATTCATGCTTACAGCATCAGGAGCCCGACAGTTGTCAAAGGTCCTGAATTAGTGGTAGTTCTTAGGGCACCCTCAATAGCAGGCTGGGAGAGAAGCCAAAAACGCACATAGAAGAGCTGATCCAGCACTCGGTCCTGCAAGGTGGGTAGTTCAAAAGGTTAAGAGGAAAAGCGGTGCAAAGGGTTAGAATGTTTAAAGGTGGGTCCTGATATGTTGGTTGAAAGGAAAGAAAAGATACTAAACTTTCTAAAGGTTATTTGTGGCTTTTTTCTTGTAGTCAAACTCGAGTATATAAATAAGCAGTGTAGAGAAAGCAAAACACAACAAAGTCACAACAAAGAGTCTGGCTCCTTTTTTTCTGTAGCTATGCAACTTTCCTTATCCAAATAAATAAAAAAGCATTTTCAGATGTTTTCTTAGCGAAGACCTATAAATAGTCATAAAATGTCATAAATATCTGTTTATGTTGCAATCTGCTCACAGGGAAGAGATGAGTTTAGTTGCAATAAAATTAAATAGACCAAACATTGAAATCTAAAGGGTTTTATTATTTATTTATGTTACATTGCTAAGGTTTCAGACTTGCATTTACTTTTTCACAATGAATATTTTATTTTGCACTCATAATTAACTTCACATCACTGATAAGTTTGGACAGTATTGTCCATTCACCTTTTATCATTAATTTTTGTTGTTAATTTTAATAACATGTTTAGTGTGAACAATCTTTGATATTTTGATTTAGATGGGAGTACCAGTTCTCTAGAGTTTGTCATATCATTAAATATAAGGGGGTATAATGAAGAAAAACTTGGATTCTAAAAATGAGCTTCACAGTGATTAAACCTGAACTTCCCTAAAATGTTAGTAACATAAAAGTGCTATTGGCAAAAGTTAGTTCGGCTCCCCTTCCTGTCCAATGGATGAAATAGCTGAAGGGAAAAAAAGGCTTTCATATCAATCATCATATAATTGTGCTTTTATTTTTTGTGCTGTGTATTGAATATAGGGGCATTCTACCTCTGAGCTACACTGCCAGTCCTTTTTGTTTTTCATTTGGAAATAGTGTCTTGCTAAATTGCTGAGGATCTCACTAAGGTGCTGAGGTTGGCTGGCCTCAAACCTGTGATCCTCCTGTCTCAGCCTCCTTGTCTTGTTGCTCTGGTTAATGCTATGCCCTTCCACATCTCTGTCCATGCAAATCCTATTTATGTTAGCAACCAGACAAGTTAAGGTCCATTTCCTTTGAGTGCCTTCCAGTAGGATGTACTCTGATTCCATGCTAGGATGTATCTTGTCCCTACACAGACCTGAATGACCCAACCCAGCATTCTCAATCTCATCTCCCCCTTGCTCACCATGCCCCAACCTCCGGGCTTATGCATCAGCTCTTTCCTGTTTGGGGGCCCTGTTTCATTACCAGAAACTCCCCTGCCCCAGGTCTTCCTTCTTCACATCATTCAGGTCTCTGTTCAACTGTCACCTCTTCCTAGAAGTCTTCCCTGATCATTTGAATAAAGCCTCCATTCACATCACTCCATAAACTCTGATTCTTCACCAAGGCATTCTGCTTACTTTCTTCTTACCACTTACCCAGGTCTGAAATTATGTTATTTGTGAATGTGCTTTTGGTCTATCTTCTCTTGACCTTAGCGTTATATTCTAAAAGAAGCAAATCATCTCATTCTTGGTTACCAGTGTATCCCTAAGTCCAGAGAAGAGCATAGCATGTGACACACACACACACACACACACACACAAAAAAAAAAAAAAACATAAATAAATAAAAGCCATGAGCTTATATTTAATAGTATGAGGAACTCAGGAACAGTTCCTAAAAATTGACACACCCTAAATTTATTTTAAGTAGTTTTTTCTACATAATAATAACCTTGGGGGGGAAATGTATACAGTAGGATGACAAAAGTTCAGCTTTCAGTCTTGTTCCTTTTTCAACTCAAGAAGACAAGTCATGCTTCCCCTTCCTTCCAAATAGTGATCAAATGGGCAGTGAACATGGAACTTTCCTGAACACACAAACAATGATGAAGTAAAATCATGTGGTGGGAAAACTGTTATTATTCAAAGTGCTGTCCCACTTTGTATCATATTTTATTTCCATTTGGCAACTTATGAGCACTTTTTCACATTTTTATTTTTTGCAACATGATTTATTCATGCTTTAATTGTATGAATGTGTTATTTTAACTCAACCCCCTATTGCTGGATACTTAGAGTTATTTTATTTATACTTAAATTAGCCTGTAATATACTATAAATACTGAGCATATATCTGATTATTGTTCAGAATAGGTCTCCATACAGAGAATTAATACATTAAAAAGATAAGATTTTATGGTACTCTGAATATAATATAAAATTCAGACTTAGGTTGTACCAATTTTCACACTTACCATCTTCTAGGTGTTGAATGGGACTTTTTTCTTTAGTACTCTTATGTCACAAAAATAATTTTCTGTTGTTGTTTAATGCACATTTCTTGGATTATTGGTGGAGCTGAGAATTTTGTATTATTTTGGATTTTTTAATACTTTTCTAATTGGGTTTAAGGATTTTTAAAATATAATCAATTTATACGAACATCATAAATGTTTGAAATGTTTATCAACGGGCTATTTATCTTTAAATGTCATATATGTCACAGAACTTTTTGATTTTAGAAGTCAGATTCATTTATAAGTTTCTTGGTGGTGATTCCTTTCATTGCTTTTATGATTAGAAAGCCCTTCCTTATTTTGAGAGCAGATAATTATTAATATTCTTTTGTTTCTGCTTCTGATATGATTTTATTTGTTTCTTTAACTTGTAATCCCCCTGGAATATATTTGGTATGTGAGATAGGGATTGTTCCCCACCCTCATGTCTAACCAAGCATTATGCGCTCAATTTTTTTCTTGTGGTACTGGAGATTGACCCCAGGGGCATTCTACCTCTATGCTACGCCCCTAGCCCAACTTTATTTTTTATTTTGAATCAGGGTCTCGCTAAATTGCTGGACACATCACAAATTGCTGAGGTTGGCCTCGAACCTACAATTCTCCTGTCTCAGCCTCCCAAGTACTGGGATTGCAGGCCTGTGTCACCGTCCCAGCTGTGTGTTCATTCTTGGTATCAGCCTCCACATATTGAATGGCATTAAGGTGCTCATTGTTCTACTTTGATCTATTGGTTGAATTTTTTGCCAACACCACGTTGCTTAAAATTCTCAAGAAATTACCACAGTTTGTCATCAAAGTGAGTTCCTCATTTTTTAAAAAACAACATTTGCTATCTTTACATGTTTACTCATCCAGATGAAATTTAAACTCTTTAAATAATAAAGCTAGCTTATCATTGTTGCAATTATATTAAACCTACAAATTAATTGGGTAGAATGTTATGCTTTGACATTTTCAGTCTTATGTTACAGAATGAAGAATCTTTATTTATATTTAGATTAGGATCCACAGTAAATATTCCTGGTATTCTTTTCAGGTCTTTTGAAGTTTGCATGAGGGTTATCACTTGCTTATTAGATTTCAGTTCTTGTTTGGGTAGCCCAATATTATCATATCATTTCTAAGGGAGTGACTATTTCTCATGTGTAAGCTTAGTTTATCTCACTATTGGGAGGAAAATTGAGGTTGGAAAATTCTAGAAAATGGTTAGGGGAAAATATGTAAGAAAAGAGGACAGATGATTCAGGTGAGGAGCTATTACCACACCAAGACATTGTTAACCCTAATGTGGCTTGATTTGTTTCCCATTCTGCCTGTTTTCACTTGTAGGCACTTATTGCTCTTATAATATGGTATATTGAAAGGTCCATTATAAAAATGCATGTCATTACTATTATCTGATACCAGATCACTAAATATGTTAGTAGGTAAAGGAGTCAAGAGTTGATAATGGGTGAGCAAGAGTGGAGCAATAATAATGCAGGTGTGTCAGAAGAAGGGGCCTCAGACCAGACCTGATAATATTGTCCCTGTGCTAAATACTGTTCAGAGGTGGTGTGGATCCAAAACCAGCATGCCAAGCAAAGTGGTTGTCAAAAATAGTGGCTAGGGTACCAGTCAAAATCGGAAATATAGCAGTTAGTAGTTAGTTTTTGGATGGCATTAGCCATTAAAACATGTATGACTCAAGCTAGAATATTCAGACAATTTCAGAAGAATCCAAGACAGAGAAAGGAGGTGATAAGGTGTCATAAAAAGTAAGAACTATACTGAAAACAACAGTAATCTCAGAAAGGAGGACAGACTTTGGGGCTCCTTGAAGTCCCTCCTGAACATGATTAAGTGATTAAACCCTGGCTCAGAGTTGAGCCTCAGGTACAAGTGACCTTCTTCCTTTCATCATCCTGAGTACATGGAAAGCATGGAAGATGCTATACTAGCTATGGTGTAGACACCGGGAATCAAGTCATAAGCACCAAGAGAGGAGAGAGCATGTTCAGAAATGAAGTTGGGACGAGCATGCCTATCACCAGCTTTACCTAGCTTACAAGTTTGCCATGGTCCTGAATGGAATGAGAGATTGATTAGAGGTTGAAAATCTGCCTTGCTGCCATGTGGCACACTACTGATAAAACTTCATATTTACATTATGTCTTTGTTGTGGATAGATATAGAATATCCTTTGAAGAGCTTATTTATTTATTTATTTATTTATTTATTTATTTATTTATTGCAGTACCGGGGATTGAACCCAGGGGCATTCTACCTCTGCGCTACACCCCCGGCCCTATTTTTTATACTTTATTTTGAAACTGGGTCTCACGAAGTTGCGGAGGGCCTCACTAAGTAGAGAGAGAGAGAGAGGGAGGGAGAGAGAGAGAGAGAAACAGGGAGAGAGAGAGAGACAGAGAGCTGAGGCTGGCCGCGAACCCGGATCCTCCGGTCTCCGCCTCCCAAAGTACTGGGATTATAAGCGGGCACCACCATGCCCGGCTTGAAGAGCTCATTTATTAATGTTCAGAGTTGATATGATTAAGTCATGAGTGTTGTAATCTCATCAGAGCATAAATCCATTGTAATGGATTTTCTGGGTGATAGCCTAGGTATGTGGGGTGTGGCTGGAGGAGGTGAGTCCCTGAGACTGTGACCTTGGGAATATTGTATGGTTCCTCCTCCCATTGACCTCCGTCTTGCTTCCAGACTCCAGGATATGAGAGCAAAGCCTTGCTCTCTCCCTCTCTCTGCTTCCCACTGCCATGCCCTGAGCTCCACAGACCTGGCCTCACATGGACTAAACTCTGAGATCTCCAAAAACTGTGAGCAAATAAATCTTCCTTCTTCTAAGTTGTGTGAGATCAGTTGTTTTGTATTACAGCAGTGAGAATGCTGTCTGATACAGCATTTCTTCTAGTCCACAAAGTGTTTCCAAAATTACAAACCAAGGTTTCCTAAAACCTCTTCAGAATTCCAAGAACTGGTCTGGGAAGTCATTATTAACTCCATTTTATAACCAATGAAAGTGACATTCAGAAAGATATAGTGACTTATTTAAAGTGACAAAGGTGCAGAGATTCTGAATCTGGTCCTTATGACAATCTAATGCCTTTTCCTGTTTGTTTTTGTTTTTCTCTTGTTTTTGTTTTTATTTTGGTATGAGAGATTGCACCCAGGAACTTTCTACCTCTGAACTACATCTCCAGCCTTTTATATTTTTTTTATTTTGAAAAAGGATTTTGCTAAGTTGCTGAGGTCCTCACTAAGGTGCTGAGGCTGACCTTGAACCTGTGATCTTCCTGTCTGAACCTCCCAAGTACCGGGGTTATAGGTGTGAACCACCTCACCCAGCTTCTGCTGCTTGTTAAGCCTAGACACTGGTTCTCAAACTTGAATCCACCTTGTAATCATGTTAGTTCCACTTCTAGAGATTCATACTATTTTTTGGTGTTATATGCAGCCTGGACTTCAGATTTCTTGCAAGATTATTCTAATGGAGTAAAGTTTGAGAACCAAGGCCATCAGACAAACGTTTCTTTCAAAAAGGCATTGGGGGGCTGGGCATAGTGGCACACCCCTGTAATACCAGAACTTGGGAGGCTGAGACAAGAGGAATGAAGGTTTGAGGCCAGTCTCAGCAATTTAGCTTGTTTCAAAATAAAAAAATAAAATGGGCTGGGGTGTAGCTCGGAGGTACAATGCCTTTGGATTCAACCCCCAGTACTAACAAAAACAAAAACAAAAGGTATATGGGGACTCAGTGATCCCCATATTGAGTCAACTAGTTAGGTTGATGAGGGTGGGTAGTGTCTCTAAAGCAAAAGTAGACAATGAGTTAACTGAAGATAACAAATATCTCCCTTTCTCCCTCTTCATACTCCTTGGTGAAATATTTTCTCTTTGCTTCTGTTACCAAGGATGGTAACAGATACAGGTTGGTGGGAGGATAATTATCAGAAGCTGCAGAATCGCAGATGTCTCAACTGCAACCAAGGTAAGCTAAGGTGAGGAAAGCCAGATTTGTGGAGAGACTGGGTGGTCAGAGGAAGAGTCAACCTGGGCAGAAGAGCTGAGCCAACAAGGGGAGATGAACCAAGACTAGAGACAAACATGCGTGTGTGGTAGCCATGTGGGAATGGGGTAGCCTGGAGAAAGGCATTTACGTATTGCATGTGCTCTAAAAACTAGCCAGATTAGGTGAGCTACCTGGGCGTGGATAGCAAGTACAGAAGCAGAGAAATGCGTCCAAAGCAATGGTGAGATGTTTTCAGACAAAGGCAGAACTGGGATTGTCAGGCACTTGGAATGAAGACTTTTCCTCTCTGAAGGCAGGGGTTCTCTGGCCCTCCATCTTTCCCCAGCTTTTTCCCCCCTTTTAAAGTGACTTAGAACCAGAAAACTTTGGTATTTGAATAGATTCATCAAGAAACGCATGAGTCATGTCTTAGAATGGAATGCAAAAAATATTTTTCTACCATAAAAAATTATAAAACACAGAACTAGTGAAATAAGAATTGAAATAGCCCTGTAGGGCTACATCTTAGTCTATTTGGGCTGCTATAGCAAAATAGCATATACTGGATAGCTTATAAACAATAGCAATTTTTTTTTCTCAAAGTTCCAGAGGCTGAGGAGTCTAGGATCAAGAAGCCAGCAGATTCTGCATCTGGCGAGGGTCCACTTCTTGACTTACAGAAACAGCACCTTCTATCTCTGTCCTTCCTCACAGGTGGAAGGGACAAGGAAGTTGGGGCCTTTTTTTTAATAAGGACACTAATCCTATCCATGAGGGCACTGCCATCAAGACATAGTCACCTCCCCAAAGGTCTCCCCTCCTAATATCATCAGCCTGGGGGTGGAGGGGATGGGGGTAGAAATTTCAATGCATGAATTTTGAAAGGGACATAAGCATTCAGATGATAGCAGAATAATGTTCCAGGAATAGAGAAATTGAGAACTGTAAACCTGCTGCCATATTTAGCAATCTATGGAGAAGGCGTTACCCTTTTCAAACTCTCTTCCAAATAAACTTTGGTTCCCTTGCAGCAACTTTTGGAGAGCAAGGTCTGTGTCCAATTCATCACTATATTGCTGGGGATTGACACAGAGCAAAATTATGTTGAATTATTCAAACATGGGGCCATTTATAAATTGTTACTGCCTCTACTTAACACAGGAATAAGTCATGCCTTAAATATTTTTCATGCACCTTTTTCCCCTTATTTTGATGTGAGGTAAATTAAAGACCATCTTATTTATCAAATACAAATTGTGCCGGGAGTCAAGTCTGAAGACTTCTTGCCTTTTTGGAATTCTGATTTCTGAATAGGAATAGTTTTTCATCCACTCCCCCCCCCCCAGCCCAGAGCATCCACAGACAATACTCTGAGTCTTTCTTCTGTTCAGTGTATTGGTCCTTGTACTGGGCTTGTCTAGGACATATTGCCCTTCACCCAATTTCTCTCTTTCTTTTTCCTCATCCTGCTTTATCAAGGCGCAGCCCTTTTATCTGCTCACAAAAGTGAACTCCTAAGTGCTGGTTTGTGATCAAGAAGCAACAAAGCTGTCATCTCCCTAAATATATTTTTATATTTTGCTTGGAGTTGTCACTATAAATAAGAAAAAGTATTGCTGATGGGGTTTTTTCATGTATGTGCTCTCTGTCTCTTTCCTTCCTCGTTCACTTCATCATCCCCAGGCCCCCAGAGCTGTGTCACCACCTTGAAACAAATGGGCGAAAGCAACCGATTGCATTAAAATGCAATATAAACAGAGGGAACAAGAAATGTTCAACGTGGGTTTCTCAGAAAACTGGTCAAGGGAAGGGAACAAATAAGCAAGTCATTTGGCTGTCATTTCACTTGAACTATTATCAGGATCTCAGTGGCCCAAGGGGAGAGTCCCTCGGGTCTTCTCTCTCTCATGAATAGTTTCATTTTTGGCTCTGCCGTTCATTTGGGAGAATGCAGAGATTGATGGAATGCATCTTTGGTAGAGTCTTAGGAAAATTATTCTGGGAACAGGACCACTGAAGAGGGTTGTGAGAAAATGAACACGGCAACCTCAGTACCTAGTGGATTTTAGAAATGGAAGGACAAGAAAAGACATAAATGGCCCTGCCCGGGAATTGCTGTCCACCTGCCAATCCCTTCCAGCAGGCAATGCCACAGCATCGAAGTGACCTTAGAATCTGAGACCGTGGGAGGAGGAGGTGGTCATACATTTTGCAGGCCACCTGGAAGTGTGCAGAACAGGGGTGGTAATCATGACACACACACACACACACACACACACACACGTTACAATCTCCCTTGTCATGCTCATAGCAGATACTGTTAATGAATTACAATCTTCTCTCTGTTGCCCAATTTTAGCCTCAAAGTCAATGTTAGCACAGATGCTAAACACACTATCTATCAAATGGCGTGAGTATCTATATGCTACTCATGACCTGGGCTATTCCAAAACTCCTGCCTATTAACTCAGGTCAGAGTGTGATTTAGACTTAATAGGCAGCCAAACCTGAACCTTCTGCAGGTAGTTACACCCCTTACCAGTATTGTCCCACCATGGGCTCTGTCCTTTCTCTTACCATCACATCTACCTATTTGGCTTTCTACTCTACTCTGTTAACTCTTGCCTCTATAATATCTAGGAGAGATGCAGGGACTGCTCTGTTGAAGAGGGGGGATGGAGTGGATTTGAAGATGATAGTGAGTGAGATGGTATGGGTTTTCTCTTTAGCTGTATCTAAACCTAGGCATACAGAATGCCTTCAATGTTCAATCCTGGTATCTGAGATAGGCAAGAAAATTCCAAGATGTCTCAGTGGGCATTCTATTCAGCTGCTGTGATATCCTTTTCTCATGTTTTAGGTCATCTATGGAAATCACAGAACTAATGACGATCATTCTGATGACATCTACAAACAATTCATTTGCAAATTATATACTGCAAGAACATTAATGTTCATAGTCTCTGAAAACTGATCTCTGAAGGCAAGGTCCAACCCAATCACACGTATCCACACTAATGGAGATAAATTCCAATACTGACAATGGAAAATAATTTTGAATAATGATTTAAAAAGACTCTTGAAGTCACAGTTATCTTCATAGTGAATGTTGTATTTATTGAGATATTAAAATAAATATATTATCCCAAACACACGCAGACAGTTTGAGGGATGAATGGGCCCAGCAGCTCACAAGTGCTTGAGGAATGTTCTCTGAGATTCTCGATTTTCAGAGGTTTCTTCTCTAAAATCTTTTTGTTTTGTTTTGTTTTATGGCACTAGGGATTGAACTCAAGGATGTTCTACTTCTGAACTGCACTCCCAAGCCCTTTTATTTTTTATTTTGAGACAGGGTCTCAATAAATTGCCTAGGCTGGCTTTAAACCTGCAATTCTCCTGTTTCAGCTTTCTAAAATTAGATTTCTTAAAAAAAGATACTCTCAGAAATAGGAGCAAATGATCCCCCCTCCCAATCACGCATACACAGATTAGGGTACATGGGATTGGCAGCTATTTTCAGCTCTAAGGAGTTCTGAAATTCTTCCCTACCGCAAACCTGCCTTTATTTAAATTCCCCATTGACTTCAAACAACTCTCTTCTTATGAAGAGTCTCCCACTATCATTTAATTATCTTTCCATGAAAAGCAGGGTTAGGGCGAATGGGCCTGGGCTGTGATAAGGGAGAAGCATGGGGCTTTTGGGCCCCATCCTGTGTTCTAACTGGAGTAACTTCATAGACTCTTTGGGGAAACCTCGGAGTCATGGGAACCATTCTTCCTTGACAACTTTTATGTTTCCAGAATATTCTCACAAGTCAGATTTCTAACCTACCTGTACCCTTTATGGCAGCTCAGCTCCTTACCTCATCATCCTGCTCTTACATTCCCCACCTTCTGCCAGGTGCTAACTAAGCTTGACCCTATACCTGCTCTCTACCTGAGTCCAGCTGTATGTGAAAGCTAACTTCGTACTGTGTCTTTTCCCTGTGGTCTAGATTAGGCAGTAGTTCTCTTCCAATTTTACTACATTCCCATTTCCTAGGAAAAGGACATCCTCCGAGCTTTCTCTGAGGGGTGGTCACAGATACAATTTGATGGCAATAACGTGAAGTCCGTGTGGTTTTTAGTAGCCTGAGGGAAAGCATTAATAATATTAGCTATAGCTTGATTCACATGGAAGGAGACAGAGATTCCTAACAGACTTGATTCACAAATATAAATAAAAAACATTTTGATAGTTCCAGAAACACTAGTGGGGTAGAGGACCCTGGAAAGGGTATGCTGAGCTTCTGAAGTGTGAGGGCAGGATTACTTAACAAGTTAGAGGAGTCCTTAATGTTCATTTGACCACACTCATACTGGGCTGCTGACACTTAGGAATATTTGGTTTATCGCAAGTACACGACTTTCATGGGTATAGAATCAACTTTTCTCCTTGGAAAATATGAGACTCCCCATGAGCTCTGAAATTAAGTTTATAATTGCCCACAAGGAAATAATTTCAAAAGAGGGTCTTCCACGTTTGTATTATTAAGTCAGTCAATTCAATAAATTGTCTCTGCAGACTTCTATGACTCTAAATCTTTTAACTGATTGGCCTAATAGAAGATAGCTAAATTCTCATATGTGCTTCTGTATTCGATCTAATGTTGTGTGTTGTTTTGCAGAAATACATGAAGAAAATATGCCCTTAGGCAGATATAGAGCTAGAAAAGTATGGATAAACTAAATAGCCTTGCCAGATTATAGTAGAGGTTCTTTTTGATAGAACACTAAAACTCAACAAGCAGTAGTTTCTTAAAGGTTAGTTATGTGTGGAATATGAAACAATATCAATTAACTTTTTTTACTGTGTTACATTATAATCCATTAGTCTATCTTGCCCTTCAATGGATCTTTATACCATGCATGATTCTGTGACCTCACCCATTAATGAGTTGGAAAATATTGGTTCACAGAATTATGCAGATCTCTCAAATGTTGACACATTTCATTTTCTTTTCTTTTTTCTTTTTTCCTTTTTTTTCTTATTTGTACTGGGGGTTGAACTCAGGGGTATTCTACCTCTGATCTACACCCCAGCCCTTTTTGTTTTTTTATTTTAAAACAGAGCTCGCTAAGTCGCTGAGGCTGGCCTCAAATTTGCGATCCTCCCTATCTCAGCCTTCCAAGTATTGAGATTACAGGCATGTGCCACCAAGCCCTGATGACATATTTCATTTTCAATATCCAAACATCACATTTATTAATAATACCACAAATTTGATTCAAAAAATCTTTAACTATTAGGAAGCTACCAAGCTCATGCAGGTATGTCACTATCACTATGAACTACATTATAATGTGGGACTAAAATGCCCCAATAAAAGTATTAAAAATTAATTTTATGTGTCAACTCAGAGGATGTTTTTGAATAACTCCACTCTACCTTATCTCCCCTGAAAAAACAAAAGGAGCAAGATGTTTCTGTAAACTGAGAATTGAATGAATGATGTTAAAAACCATCTCCTCCCCTCCACACTCAGAGCTCTTAAGGGGTATGAACGCCACTCCAGGACTAGTGTCTTTGGTGACACAGCAGTTGAATTTTCTTGGTGAGGGGTCAGCACCAACTCTTACTCTGCTAGATTTGCTTCAACCCAGTGGGGCCTCGTTAAATAAGAGCAAGTATGTCTGCAATTCCAAACCTCATTTCATGCACAATTGGCAATGCATGAGAAACTTTATCAGATTCCAAAATTTAAAAAAAATTGATAAGGTTGAGGTCCTTTATGGTTGTTGTGGATCCACATCAGGAAAAGGAATCCTTTAAGGAGAAGAATATGATATTTTCATTTGCATAAAGACAATAAAACTCTTTTGGCAGCAATTTCCCCATATATAAAAAGTGAGAACACAGCACCTCCGTGACACAGACATCTGTTACTTAAACAGATGCCACCTTCTAAACTCACTCAAGCAGCCCTCTGCTCCACCCAGAGACCCCTAAACCAAAATTCAATGTGTGGATAGAGCAATGTGTGGAAAGCGGGCTCTGTAAAATGATTAATTTTGCCTCCCAGCACCATCATGAATTTGCTTCACTTTTGTGTATTTTCACTGTAGAAAAATCTCCTCTCTCATCTCTCTGAGTAATCCTTTTCTTCTAACTCAGTTCCCACAATTGGCAAAATCCAATACTTTTTCCTAAAATTCATTACTGATTAACATCACCCTTCAATAAACCAGATGAACAAGACTTCTGTTTGTTTGTTGCTTCTTGCAAATGCAACTTAATGATTGCACAGGCCGGGGCCCTAGCGCTATCTTAGGAGAGAAAAAATGAAAGTTGGTTTAGTTTTTCTCTAAGTAGCACAGAGTCCTGGCTGATGTTTTCCAGTGAAGCTGTGCTTCCCCAGCCTGAGACTGATAAGCGCCTTCAGAAGTTAGGCTCACACTTCTAAATCAGCAGTTCATGAAAGGCATTACGAAAAACTATTATACTGCTATAATGGATGACAGCACAGTTGTATATGTTACACCTTGAAGTAAGCAGTAGGATTTTCAATCACTTGATAACCTTGAAACTGCTAAGGTATCAAATTGCTATCATGAATATTGTGCAGGAGCAGAAATAACTCAGGAAGCCGCCTTTGTGAATAGTAATCAGAAAACTGCAACATTTTTACTGAGAAAATGGATTTGAGGCACTGGTGTATTGACAGGCTCTCTAACAGGAAGCTAAGGTAGACATTACAAGTACATTTGCATCGGACTATGCATCAATCCATCATTCAGCTTTTGGTTGGTAAGATCTAATCAGTTAAAAAATATATTAGTGAAGAATTATGCTGTATGTTAAAAGTTCAAGGATAAAGAATAAGGACAGTCCACATCTCATTTTATAGCTAAAAGCAATAAATAAAAATGTTTGTTTTAATATTTCAGTTTCTCAATGTACTCTCAAATAGTACTCATTTCCGCAGAAGCTAGACAAGAAGGGATTAGAAAAGTAAAGATTTGCTTAGTAGGCATTTGGATCAATTGCAATATGTAGACATGGTAGAAACACGAGATGGTAAATGTTAGTTTTACACATCTCTTTTTCTCTAAAATGCATGTGTTCAATTTGACCAAATCGGAGCTTTGTTCACAGGCAGAGCACCCGGCACTGGTCTTTGGCATTTCCAGACGACAGACTCTACTGAGAACCCTCGACAGCCATGTGAAAACTCAATGTCTGGAGTGATTCATCATTGTGTCACACTGGCCGGCACTTTGTCACGGTGACTGACAATGAGAGAAACTTGGAAATAATACAAAGATTCTCTGTTCACTGATAGTGTCTGCACTGTGATTAGAGAAGAAGGCTTTGAGACTGTGAGGAGAATCTTAATTTTCCTCCAAAATTAATTTTGATGTTTTATCCTTCATAGGTCAAACCCCACCTAATATGTCCCATTGTGTCTTACTCAAAAGTGGCCATTTTCATTTAAATAGTTTCTGCAGCCCGACTATTGAATATCACTACATATTCAACAGTTTATTGAGTAGGATGAACAAGTTTTCAATAGTGCAAAACCAACTCTGCCTGCTTTGGACAGCGTCACTCCCTCCAACTGGAAAAGATAAGTGCCACCCAGTAAAGCTAGTCTGAACTGACTGGCCATGACAACCTAAACTAACTCATGCTTACCCCTTTTCCTGGAGTTTGGAATCATTTTATACTGTTCAATCTGACAAAATTCTAAAAAGGTAATGGTATTGACTCCTGACATCATGTAAAATATTGCTGAATAAATTAATACAGTAAATGGGCATTATTTTTAGAGGTCTGGAGAAGCACATAAAGTGGTCTAATACAAACCCGTCCCCTCTCTGTTAATAAGCTCTCTGTCGCTATGACAAAAATACCTGAGAAAAATCAACTTGGGAAAGATTCATTTTGACTTATGGTTTCAGAGGTTTCGGTCCATGGTTACTTGCCTCCTTTTTTTTTTTCTGGGTCTGTGATAACACAGAGTATCATGAGGGAATGATATGGTGGAGGAAAGATGTTTGGCTCATGGGGGCCAGGCAGGAAGAAGAAAGAGAGAGGAGGGACACCTGGACAAGATAGATCCTTCAAGGACACTCCACCAGTCACCTACTTCCTCCAACTAGCCCCACCTCCAATAGTGCCACCAACTGAGGACCAAACCTTCAACACATGAGTCTTTGGGGACATTCCAGAACCAAACTAAAACACCTTCTATGGGAAAGAAGGAAAAAAGCATCTTCTACTGATAGTAAATCAATAATGCCCCTATTTTTATTAAAAAATAAATAAATGTAAAATGTATTCTATCCAAAAACTGTGATTTTAGAAGGAGTAACTTATTGGTGGGTAATAATTAAAAGTTCCATTTATTGCTGGGAATAGTGGTGCATGCCTGCAATCCCGGTACTTGGGAGGCAACCAGAAAGTACAGTAATCCCAGGGTTGCTCTTTTAAGTATTGACTTTGAGCTGAAAGCTGAGAATGATAATGATGAAATCAGAGTCCACACAGTTGGGGATTACTGGGCAACCGATGATGCCAAGTGGAACATTCTCTATGAACAAGTTAGCAAGTATCCATTATTCTGGAGCCAAAATTGCTTATCTAACTCCCCACAGGGGATGTGGCCACCTAGTACTCTGCAGAGGGGGACATGTTCTGTGCCATCCAAGTGCCTGCCTACGGAGGACCTAAAGAGGCTCAATCCAGACCAGGGTGGATGCTCTGTCAGTAGATTGCTAGCTGCTGCCAACTCTTTAAAAAGACCCTGATTGGGAGAGAAAGGCATAATTTCTTTACTAACTGCCCCCAAGCCAAGACTTGTGCCTTTATTCTCCATGATGGCACCAAGCAGCTTATAGAAAAGACAGAAGAGAAGAGTCCCTGCAAGCCACCATCACGATTGTCAGGGCGACCACTGGGAATGATTTGGGGGTGGCTGGTGGCAGGGCCGTTGAGATGGAGCTCTCCAAGTACCTGCAGGATTACTTAATGAGTACTCCAGGAAAGCAGCAGCTGTTGACTTGGATATATGCCAAAACCTTGGAGATTATCATGCACCAGCTGTGTGACAAACATCCACAACAAGTTGTGGGCTCAGCATGCCCAAGGGAGCATGAGACAGGGGGTCAACACCAACAAAGAGGACATTTCTCACAACTTTGAGGCCTTCTGGTAGGAGCTGGCTATGGTGTTGATTGATGCCCTGACTGCAACTTCTGAACCTTACATAGATGAAATGACTGAGAACCCCTGCTCTGCTGTGGAGTTTCCCCAGGAGCTAGTTGGGGCCAAGGTCAAGACCATTCCAACAGGGAGGCATCCCACACAGTACACACTGGCTGGAAGGCTGGCCCCAGGTGAGCTTATTCTCCTTGCTTTTGTTAATTAGTATTAATGAGGAAATGGTAGGAATTAGCCCACTCTGTTCTCACTGGGGGTCATCTAAATAAAACTAAAGACTTAGGGAAAATGTAAATCCAGTCATATCATTTCCCTCCAACTCTCTCTCTCTCTCTCATCTCCCCTAATACTTCATTGCTTTTAGATTAAACCCAAACTCTTTATCATGACCAATGAAGCAAAGTGTGACCATACCTGACTCCCAGCCTCATCTCCCACCAGCTACCTAGACCCTTAGACAGAAACCACTGCTACTAGCAGCACTTACTATACCTGGGGAACTCACGTAGTCAATCCACATGACTAGAGCATCAGCAAGAGCTAGGCTTGTAAGCAACCTCAGAGCCTGAACAATTCACCTTCCCACATTCTTATGGCATCTCTGAGCATCAAGAATTATTTCATGGTTTTACCTGAGCATAACAGTGCATGCCTGTAATCCCAGTACTTAGGAGGCCAAGAAAGGAGGATCACAGGTTCAAGGCCAGCCTGGGCAACTTAATGAGACCCTGTCTCAAAAATAAAAAACAAGAGGGTCTGGGGATGTAGCTCAGTGGTAGAGCACCCTGGGTTCAATCCCTAGTACTGCTGAAAAAATTAATTATTATTTCATGGCTCTAAAAATCAACTAGTTGGCAAAATCAGATCTCATGTCAATTGCCATTTTTTGGCAGTCCTGAGCAGTAGGAGGGACAGTTGTTATTTTCACTTCCGTATTATTGATACTGCTAATGAGAATTATAAAGAGAAAGGCTCATGGTCACATAGTGCTAAATTCAAGGCAGAAGCAAGATTGGAGCGTAGATTTTCCTATTCCAAACTCACAACTTCTTTATTTTGCCATGCTGCCTAAAAGGGTTGAGAATTTTCTAAAATATAGGCTCAGCTTAGAGTGCGGCATCCTGCTCTGCGGGCTCTGGGTGGGCTGCTGTCTTTACGTGTGTGGGGAAGGTTATCCTGAGGTTGCTTCCTCATCAGTTGGATCTTAAGAGGAATACACTTGGGAATTTATAGGGAGAATGTTTTTGTTTGTTACAGTGTTGAGAACTCACTACTGGCATTGAGTAGGTAGGGGCCACGAGTTTAGAAAAGCCTCAGTGTACATTATAGTCCCACACAGTAAGACATTCCAGCATCCAACCTCATGTTGAGTGTCCCAGTGGACATCACGTAAGTAAAAAACCTGTTTATAATGACCTGATCAAGAACCTGACTCCATTTTACCTATAAGCACAAACTATTTTTTGTATGGCTGCGATAGTCACTAAATTTTCAGGAATGTGTCTCCCAAATAGATTCAGGAAAATTTTATATTTTTGTCAGAACATTATAAGAGTTGTTCACCATCTTAGAAAATCATAATGCAGCCAGGCGTGGTGGCGCACGCTTGTAATCCCAGTACTTTGGGAGGCGGAGACCGAGGATTTGGGTTCACGGCCAGCCTCAGCTTGTGCGCTCTCTCTCTCTCTCTCTCTCTCTCTCTCTCTCTCTCTCTCCCTGTCTCTCTCTCTCTCTCTCTCTACTTAGTGAGGCCCTCCGCAACTTCGTGAGACCCGGTCTCAAAATAAAGTATAAAAAATAGGGCCGGGGGCGTAGCGCGGAGGTAGAACGCCCCTGCGTTCAATCCCCAGTACCGCAAAAAAAAAAAAAAAGA
Organism: Glis glis; assembly: GCA_004027185.1. Classification (NCBI taxonomy): domain Eukaryota; kingdom Metazoa; phylum Chordata; class Mammalia; order Rodentia; family Gliridae; genus Glis; species Glis glis. The sequence goes on from PVJS01000947.1 coordinate 98,752, forward strand.
AAATCATAATGCATGTGATTTTACCTTGACTGTACTGACTTTACAATCTCGCCCCAGAGTTGGGGAGTGGTGAAGGAGGTTCACTGTATAGATTTCAGAAATTGACTCTTCACTCTTATTTAACTTGATAATTTTGGATACCTGACAAACCTGGGCTATAATTATAATATATTGAACTTCATGCTGGGAAAAGCATCTGATTTAATAACATCATGCTCCACTAATAAAGAACCTAGATTTTGGCTGAAATACTAGGTGGACCAGCTTGCTTCATTCAATTATCCAGAAACTTAGGTGACAAGCTTGAATTTTGAAATAAAAATACTTTAATTGGCTAGCATTCCACGAAGTCAGCTTGGTTTTCTATATTTTCTAGGAGAAAAGATGGGAAGTTGGGTCTGGATAAGACATTCTGTCACAGATTCATTTCAGCCTCATGTCATAGCTTGTGTATTATTTAGAAGTAATTTAAGATTCCTATATATGGTAACACATATTGAAGCCTTCATTTCACCTACCACACTTTCTCCTAGGCTTCCCCATTCCAGTCTTTGTTTTGGAATGAAACTATTAAGCTGCAATATGAAGTTAAACACACTCGACAGCGAAAGGTGTGTGAGTCAGCAGTTCGTAACTGCCAAGAAAGGAGAGAGAGGGCTTTCAAATTCATGTTATTGATGTGAATTATTTTGAAGAATGTATGGTCGGCGGTTTCAGCGAACTTTGGCAGGGATCAGCAATTTACTGATGAGGAAAATAAACTAACAAACTGCATCCTGTTCTCTAAAGAGTCAGCAAAGCTGATCATTTGGTTATCAAGAGCAAAGAAGACAGAGCTAGCGGTGATCATTCCAGAGTGATCCATAGAAAGGTCCTGAACTCAAACTCAGCTCACTGTCTCCAAAGGGCAGACCTCGGGTTCACTGTGAGTGAACCTGCCAAGTATCACAGCTGGGCTGCAATTTCTTAGAGTCGTTTTTTGCAACTTCTTTTCTTTGCAAGCCGTTAGAGTTCTTTTGTGACCATTGCTTTGGGATCATTTCTTAATACTATGATACTTGGAATCATTTTTAAAAATTATATTTGGATATTTTTTGGTGCTGGAGATTGAACCCAGGGGCTTTCTGCCTCCAAGCTACACCCCCAACCCTTTATATTTTTTATTTTGAAATAGGGTCTTGCTAAGTTGCTAAGGCTGGCCTCAAACCTGTGACCCTCTGTCTCAACCTCCCAAGTGCTTATATCACAGTGATTGTGGAAAGATCCAAAACACAGACTGGAAAATCCTATCCAGGTCACTTGCATCAAGATCTTCTGGACAGATTAAAAAAAAAAAAGATTCCCAGGTAGAACTGCCGGCACTAGGGATTTGGTAGCTCTGGTGTGAAGCCTGGGAATTTGTATATTAAAAATACTTCCTGATGGTGTCTAAGGGGCCAGCAGGTGTAATACCTCCTACTTTAGACCACTTGACTATAGATGGCAGAGTAAATAAGAACAACGGTAGAATTTCTATGGATTTGCTTGGATGATTTGCAGTAAATTCCAGTTCTCCTCAGCAATTTTACATGTTTTATCTGAATATAAAACATTTAATATTGACAATGTTTAAAACAAATAAGTCCATCTTCTGTGGACAAGGACAGAAGAAATAGAAAGCATGTTAATAACCTATCTCTTCTGGCCCAGGTGGAATAATGATGTATGGACTGTAGGGAACACTTCCCCTGGTCATAGATGTAGCTTAAATGTGGCAAAATGTTAATGGCTATTCCTAGACCATGGCTTAGCTTTTAGGGGACACAATATTTCAGTCACAGGAAAAGCTAATAAGGAGCTTTTTTTCAGAGCATCTAAAGGAGATGGATGTGATATCTATGCCCAGATAGTTTCCAGACTCAAGAGGAACACACAGTCCCCAATCCTTCTGCCTATCAGACCAGGCAGAACCATTTTTAAAGGGTTCCTCCCTTTTTCTCAAAAAGGAAAGGCTTATAGTTTAGTCCAAGGGACATGAGCTAAATAACACTTCTTCTGACTGGACCTGTTGCGTAGCACAGAATTGTTTGTTGATTATGTTCTTTTGAGATGATGTTTATATTCATAACTCTGGCTTAGGCCTCTGCGTTTCCAAAGGGAGAAAAACTGTCTGCAGCAGGAAAGCTATAACTTAGAGTGACACCTACTTTGCATATTTTATTCCAACACTCAAGTTTTGATGATCACAGAAAATGAGGACACATCCTTTATCATAAGAGAATTATTAAATATTAAGAGGTCTTCAATATGACCTGTTCCACCCCCAACTTGGAGTTATCCCTCACCCTCTCTTTCTTTTACTTTTCATTTAAAAATTTAAATTAGCTAGGCATGGTGGCACATGCCTGAAATCCTAGTACTTGGGAGGCTGAGACAGGAGGATTGCAGGTTAGAGGACAGTCTTAGCAGTGTAGCAAGACTCTCCATAATTAGCAAGAACCTGTTTGAAAAACAAAAAAAAATTAAAAAGGACTGGGGGGGTGTAGATCAGAGGCGAAATGCCCCAGGTTCAATCCCCAGTACCAGAAAAAAATTAAATTATGTCTGTATTTTAACTGATACATAAAAACATAAAATTGTAGATATTGATGGGTACCATGTGATATTTTGTGACCCCTGTCTTTCTATTATATATTCCAAATCCATGAAACACTCCATCAGTAATTCTGTAGCTGCTACTTTAAAATATATATCCAGAATGTTCTCCCCAGTTCCACTACAGTGACCTTGATCAGAAAAACTGTCAAGTCCAGCTTGGGTTCAGCAATCTCTTTCTAACTGGTATCCCTTCTTCTTTTGCTGTCTACTAAAGACTTACCATATCAGCAAGAGATATTTTAAAAATAGAAATTACACTGTGTCATTCCTTTGGGAAAAAGGCTTGTCCTTATAATGACTTGCAAAATTTTATTGATGGATTAATTGATTGATTCATTTATTTTTATTTTGCTCTGCTGAAGACACACAAGCCTCCTTGCTGTCTGCTAGGAACTTAAAGTTTGCTCCTGCTTCAAGTCCAACGTACTGGTGTTTCTTCTGCCTGGAGTTCTTTCTCCAGATGCCTTCATGGTCAATTTGTACAATTCCTTTAATTCTCGGCAGAGTGGCCATTTTCTCAGTGAGTCCAGCCCTGACCACCCAAGTTAAAATTCAAACTCAACTCCCTGCCTTCTCTGTATCCTGGAACTCTGCACCCACATTTCCTATGGTTTACTGATGGTTTTCCACAGGTATCTCACACTTACTGTGATTGAAATTCCTTACCATTCCTCAAACTTGCTACTTTATTTAATGGCATCCTTTCTATACTGAAGTCCTGAAACTAAGATTTATTAGGTAAAGCTCCATGTCAGAAGCTTTATGCATTATGTTACTTAATCATTTCTCTATTCCTGAAAACTCAATAGGCTCATGCTAATTTAAAGCAAGACTGTCCGTAGTATAGAGTGGATGGCAGAGCTGGTGTTCAGAATCAGTTTGCAGTGACAACATACACCAATGTCTTTCCTCTATACAAGGGGTCAGCAAATACAGACCAAATCCAGCCCATCACCTCTCTTTGTATATCCAGTTTTACTGTTACAGAGTTAAAGCCATGTGTTTCTGTATTATCTGTCACTGATATTGTGCTACAACAGCAGTTGAACAGTTGAAGACTGGATGACCTGCAAAACCTAAATATTTACTATGTGGTCAACTTCTAATCTGTACCCAACTACTTTTTCTGTACAGCAGGATTTTCTTAATTTATAAATATACAAGGAAAGTTTTATACACAGAAGACACTGTTAAGCAGAAAAGAAAATGTATTTGAAGAATAATACACAATTTTCCATATCTAGTAGGTCTGTAGCTTTCTAAGTAAAGTTTACTAAATGTATTCTTTCTGTAGATATACCACCTATTAACCACTGTTGAGGATACCTTAGATTTTTTTTGTTCCAATTATAGATATAGTTGGACTCATTTAAAACATTTGAGCAAGCGGGGCATGGTGGCGCACGTTTGTAATCCCAGTACTTGGGAGGCTGAGACCGGAGGATCCAGGTTCACGGCCAGTCTCAGCTACTTAGTGAGGCCCTCTGCAACTTAGTGAGACCCTGTTTCAAAATAAAGAATAAAAAAATAGGGCTGGGTGTGTAGCTTGGAGTTAGAATGCCCCTGGGTTCAATCCCCAGTACCGCAAAAAAAAAATAATAAAATAAAAAAATTAATAAAACATTTGAGCTGGTTGTGGTGGCGCATACTTGTAATCCCAGTACTTGGGAGGCTGAGACAGGATGATCACTGGTTAGAGGACAGTCTCAGCAAGTAGTGAGACTCTCATCAATCAACAAAACCCTGTTTCAAAAAAAAAAAATCAAAAAGGGGTAAGGGTGTAGCTCTGAGGTAGAATGCCCCTGGGTTCGATCCTCGGTACCACAAAAATAAATAAATCATTTGAATCACATATTTGAATTTAATATTTAATTTCTCTTTTTTTAATATTTAATTTCTCTGATATATACTTACATAATTTTATATAGCATATAAATGAAACATATAGATATAGCAACACTTAAATATGTAAAATGTCCCAATATTGTATATAGATTGAGGAAGATTTCAACTTAAATTTCTAAGTCTCTGTTATTCAGGTATACTTTTTTATATCTAAATTACAAGTTTCACTTGTTATTTGAGAGGTTAAATTCTCTTAAACATTGTAATTATATAGAATTCCAAATATGTTCTTGTTGCCCAACTAAAAGAGATATCATAGGTTTGATGCTTTGAATATTTCACTTAATTTTAAATATTTTTTAGTTCATAAAGAAAATGTTTGTATCATGTCAATCAACTTTGGGGAATAACTTCTCAACTGATGAGATTATAAACTAATGAGATGTTCGAGTCACAAAATAACATTTTAACATATGTTCATTACATATAAAATATAATTAGAACATATAATTAACATAATTTTTGTAGACCTTGTTGTGACATCCTGAGCATTATTTATAATCCATAATGACCAATTTAGTACTTAAATCAAATTAGGCTCTTAATATGTGTTTCTGTCTACTTAATGTTTACAACTCAGCCTAGTAATATTGCTCAAGTAGATTTTTGCATTTATTTGCATTCTTTGGTCCTGAAATGTATTCATTCAATTCAATGTCAATGATATATATATATATATATATATATATATATAATCATCAAATTCATTTATTTGAAATAGATGGTACCAAGAAATAGACTGTATATAGTCATAGTTCTCATGAATTTTAAAATGCTGGTAGATTTCTACTTCTTTTTGATGGTTTTGCATGACTACTTGGTAAATCTCTGGGGTCTGGCTCCATACTGGAAGGCCTTGGACCAAAAGGTCCTGAGAGGTGGAAGAAAGGACAATGGGATGAGTGGCTGCCATTTTCTTCCAAACTCCTGGATTGTATTGCAAGAGAATCAGTCATTTCACATTGTCTGGACTGACAGCTCTGTAGGTCTGTTTTGTACATCATAATCTCTTTAAAAAATAGTGTCTATGTTTCTCTGTTACTCAACCAAAGTTAGAAGATATGAGAAGAGTTAAATAAAGTAAAATAAGAATAATTCAGTGGCAGATGAATGGATAATATATATTCTATCATGCTACCATATATTTATTTATTTATTTTGTAAGGATACTTCACCTGCCTGACCATGACTAAGGCTTCTTAGTGTAGTAGATCACTTCCTAAATTCTCTGTAATCCCCCAGAGTAGTCTGCTCCCCATTTTTCTAAATCTGTGTAGTCTAATACGGCACCACTAGCCACAAGTAGCTACTAAACTCTTGAAATGTGGCCAGTGTGACTGAGAAACTAAATTTTTAATTTTATTTACTCCTAGTTCATTGAAATTTACCTTCAAAAACTGAGAATTGACTTACCTACTAGAAAGAAAATGAAATATTTGAAACAAGTCAGGTATGTAAATCTACTTTTTCAACTGTAAAATTTATGAAATCTGAATAAAGGTCCAAACATAGATCCAAACAATGAAATGTTATCCATTGTCACTGAGATTTTTTTTTTTTTTTTTTTTTTTTTGCGGTATCGGGGATTGAATCCAGGGGCGTTCTACCTCCGCGCTAAACTCCTGGCCCTATTTTTTACACTTTATTTTGAAACCGGGTCTCACGAAATTGCGGAGGGCCTCACTAGGTAGAGAGAGAGAGAGAGAGAGAGAGAGACAGGGAGAGAGAGAGAGAGAGAGAGAGAGCGAGCTGAGGCTGGCTGCGAACCCGGATCCTCCGGTCTCCCCCTCCCAAAGTACTGGGATTACAAGCGTGCGCCACCACGCCCGGCCTGAGATGTGTTTTACGTGTACAATTCACACAGGATTTTTTAAGACTTAGTGTGATAAAAGAATGTAAAATAGTTCATGAATAATTTTTAAGTTGAACACATGTTAAAATGAAAAATAGCTTGGATTAATTTATTTGGATTCATCTATTTATTACATGAAATATAGTAAGATCAACTTCATCATCTTCTTTTTTATTACTTTTAGGGTGGCTACTAGCAAATTTTTATTTTTTATTTTTTGGTAGTTGGGGATTGAACCCAGAGGCATTCTGCCTCCAAGCTACACCCCCAGCCCCCACTTTTTATTTCTTATTTGGAAATGGTCTCATTATGTTGCTGAGAGCCTCGCTAAGTTGCCAAGGCTGGCTTTGAACCCTGCATTTCTCCTGTCTCAGCCTCCCAAGTACTGGGATTACAAGCATGCACCACCACGCCAGGCCTACTAGCAACTTTTAGATGACACCTGTTCTCCTATCATGAATCTATTAGACCATGACTGGCCTGGCGTACCTGCATTCATGCGGCATGCTTCCAGTCTCGTATCTACCCTCACGTTTTTGAACATTTTCTGCCCTACAAAGGGGAGATGGAATTCTTTTCTTTTACTGAAACCTCCCAAATTCCCCCTTTTTTCCTTATCAGGTATTCCCCATTTGAAAACTTTCCTCATCAAATTTCTATACCCACTCTTCATAGAACTTCGACAATGAGCTTTCTAGGTACAATTTAGTGGTGTTTTACATGTTTCTCAAACCCTTTCCAAAAGCAGACTGTGAAAGGATAATCGAGTGAGAGGATCGAGGCACCTTTATTGGGGAGATTTTATGAAACCAACAAGAAATTGTCTAAACTTGGCATTGCAGAACAAATCCTGTCTCAGATTTCATTGTCTACACTCTGGAAATAATAATGCCTGCTTAACAAATCAGGTGTTAAAATGATGAGGTATGTAAACTATGAACACACCTGCATAATGTTCTGTGTATTGTTTAGGTTTATTTCCTTTTTAAAAAATAGATTTGGGGATGGGGTGCTGAGGATTGAATTCAGGAGTATTCTGCTTCTGAGCTATACCTCCAGCACTTTTTATTTTTTATTTTGAAAAAAGGGTCTCACTAAGTTACTATGTGCCAGTTTTAAACCTGCAGTCCATGAGGCTGGGCGTGGTGGCACACGCTTGTAATCCCAGTACTTGGGAGGCTGAGATGGGAGGATCGCAGGTTCGCAGCCAGCCTCAGCTACTTAGTGAGACCCTGTTTCAAAATAAAGAATAAAAAATAGGGCTGGGGGTGTAGCTCAGAGGTAGAATGCCCCTTTGTTCAATCCCCAGTACCCTCCCCCCCACACACACACGCAAAAACTGCAGTCCTCTGCCTCAGCCTCCCAAGTACTGGGATTACAGGTGTGCATCACCAGGCTTGCAATAAATTTTTATTCTTACACAAAATAGTCATCCAGAAAAATGTAAGACTCAGAAGACACAGGTGATGAGCTGGCATGAAGTGAACACACCTGTGTTCCTTCTACCCAGGTCAAGAAATAGATAAACAGACCTGAGACATTCTCTCCACAGTCCCCCCCCCCCACCAACCGCGACCTGCCAGATGAGGTTGGCCTCTTTTCAGACATTTGCATTAAATCATGTGGTGCTCATTTTTTTGTTTTGTTTTTTTCTTTCTACATCATGTGTGTGAGATATATCAATGTCATTGCAGGTCACAGTGGTTTGTGTTCTTTTCGTTGGTGAATAGCAGTCTAACTTTACCTGTTCTTCTCCTGATTGCTATATAATCAAGCTCAGGGCTGGTATGAATTATGTGACTATAAACAGTCTTGTACATGGTTTCTGGTCCTCATAAGGGTTTATTTTTGTTGGATTTATAACCTTTTGTACTAATCCCTCGGTCACAGTGTACGTGCTTGTTTAACTTCAGCTGATACTGCCAATTCCTTTTCAAAAGTAGTTGTACCAAATTCATACCAGACATTGATGCACACTCCAGTTGCTCCATATTTGCGAATGCTTGGCATCTCATATGGTTTTAATTTGCTTGTTTCTAATCAGTAAAATCAACGAGCTCCTCTTAATTCCAATGCAACTTTGTTAGAATTGATGCTCTGATGTTGACTTATGCTGGCTTAGACCTACACTTCATGGTAGGTAACTGACTAGTTAATCCAGTTAAAAGTTTTTTCTTACTGTGTACAGCAACCTAATCTAAAGAGTAGCAACTTTGTTACATGGACATCTTCCTCATATAACAGTACATTTAAAAATCATCACTTCAGTGGGGCATGGTGGCACACACCTGTAATCCCAGTACTTGAGAGGCTGAGACAGGAGTATTGCAGGTTCAAGGACAGCCTCGGCAACAGAATGAGACTCTCAGCAACCTAGTAAGACTCCATTTCAAAATAAAAAAGTAAATAAATAATAGGGCTGGGGGTGTAGCTCAGAGGTAGAATGCCCCTGGGTTCAATCCCTAGTACTAACAACAACAAAAAAAAATCAACACCTTTTCTAAGTACAGTTTTTAAGCTTTTAAACTTTTTTCCTGAGCCGGGCGTGGTGGCGCACACTTGTAATCCCAGTACTTGGGAGGCTGAGACTGGAGAATCCAGGTTCGTGACCAGCCTCAGCTACTTAGTGAGGCCTCCATAATTTAGTGAGACCCTGTTTCAAAATAAAGAATAAAAAAAATAGGGCTGGGGGTGTAGCTCGGAGGTAGAATGCCACTGGGTTCAATCCTTGGTACCACCAAAAAAAAACCTTTTTTCCTTCACTTCTACACCATGAAAAATATTTGGTGAAGGAGTAGGGTAATTTTATTGGTGGGTAATTTTATTGGTATAAATAAATATATCATGATTACTAACAAATAAAATGGATTCCAACTGTAATACTCAGACACATTTTGCATCAGAAGTTACCTAGGATGGCATGTGCTTTGAGAAAATCTCATTTGGGGGCTGTTAAAATCCATCACCACCCCTACCCACTCTCGTCATAGCAGAAGATAGGAAACTGATTCAGCTACATAAAGGTGAAAATCATGGACAAAAGAGAGCCTGTGAGAAGAGATGGATTTAGATTTTTGGCTTCATGCTCAGGTTTGATATTTTCTAATCCAACTTTGACTGATTTTAATCTCCTTTTAATATTATGATTAGACAGATCAAATATGTACCTATAAAAATTTTCCAGATACGTGATGTTACATCAGATCATAATAAAATATTCGAAAACACAGACATGTTTGATTTTTTAAGGTTCTGTTATGTCTCTTAGAGAATCTTTGTTTATACAACATCATTCACCTGCCAAGAAATCCCCTGTGAGTAAACTCAAATTGAGAACCAGAGACAATGCCAAGAACATAGTGATATCAGAACATTTAAGTTTATATATTTACTATTTTTTTAACAGTAAAAACAGCTCAATATCTACTTTAAAAGCTCAATGCTCTTTAGTAGGATATTTGTGAGTATTTGGATTATTCAGCAAATATTACTTCCCTCTCATTCCTGCTGTGGGCAGAGCAAAGTTCCTTACCTTGTGGGTACTAGACTTAGAAAGTTGGTCATTGTGCCACAGGCAGGGGCCTTTAATATATTTGTATACTTTAGCTTGGCTTTGAGAAACCTGGCATTTGTCATGAAAAGAAAATGGTCAGGCGGTCACTGATTCAAAGAGTGAGAAAATTATATGTGGCACATTTGATCCCAACCTGGATCCTAGAGCCCAGAGCCTGGGGCCCGGCCTGGCCAAGCTGAGCTGCAGCCAAACCTCAAACCATTAATGAGAAATGAGCCCTTGATGGTTAAGTCACTAAATTTTGGTGTAGTTTGTTATTCACGCTATTGTGACAAAAGCTGACTGAGATAACTTCTGAGTTGGTTGTTTAAGAATATTGACTTTACGCCGGGCGTGGTGGCGCACGCTTGTAATTCCAGTACTTTGGGAGGCGGAGACCGGAGGAACCAGGTTCGCGGCCAGCCTCTGCTCTCTCTCTCTCTCTCTTTACTTAGTGAGGCCCTCCGCAACTTCGTGAGACCCGGTTTCAAAATAAAGTATAAAAAATAGGGCCGGGGGAGTAGCGCGGAGGCAGAACGCCCCTGGGTTCAATCCCCGGTATCGCAAAAAAAAAAAAAAAAAGAATTTGAGGATATTAGCCGAGTGTGGTGATGCATGCCTATAATCCTAATACTTGGGAGGCTGAGACAGGAGGATAACAGGTTCGAGTCTAGCCTCAGCAATTTAGCAAGGCTCCCAGCAACTTAGTGAGGCCCTGAATGCCTCTGGGTGCAATAGCCCCCAGTACCAAGAAACCCCCTAGGGTAAGAAAGCATATGCGTACCTAGGTGGAAGTTGTAAATGACTTTTGAGAAAGTATTTGCAGCAAATAGGTGAGTGTAGAAGCTGTGTCATAAGAAGCTTAGGAATGAGCAAGTGGAGAAGAACAGCCTAAAGAAACAGCTTTGCTGAGAGGAGGAATGTTAGGAGAAGGATTCCAAGCCATTCTGCATGCTGAGAGCAAAGAGCCAGGGGAAAGGAAGAGATTCAAGATAAAAGGTGTGTGTGAGCGGGGCGTGGTGGCACACGCTTGTAATCCCAGTACTTTGGGAGGCGAAGACTGGAGGATCCGGGTTTGCGGCCAGCCTCAGCTCTCTCTCTCTCTCTCTCTCTCTCTCTGTCTCCCTGTCTCTCTCTCTCCCTGTCTGTCTCTCTCTCTCTACCTAGTGAGGCCCTCCGCAACTTCGTGAGACCCGGTTTCAAAATAAAGTATAAAAAAACTAGGGCCGGGGGTGTAGC